>PXOB01000339.1:0-19054 GCA_003012115.1 Trichothecium sympodiale
CACACACACATACACACACACCTACCTATGATACTACACGGCGTTGACGATTAGGTTTCCCTCGGTGGAAAGGGGGGGGGGGAACGGACAAAGTATGGCTACTACTACTGTATATATGACTCTAGAGCAAACCGTTACGGTTATGCCTCCAGCCTTGTGTGAGGCTTGGGAGTATATGTGTGCGACTATTGCGGATGAAAATAGACGACTACCCTTTTCTTTTCTTTCCTTTTATCAGATAAACATATTTGTTCCTTTTTTTATCATCTTCATCGCGCGAAAAGAGATGACTAGTGTCGAAAAGATGGTGCACGTTGATAATGTGATATCAATTTGCTTGCATGGCTAACTCGTTAATCGAACAGGGTAATATAAAATGACGCAAGACACCAAAAAGAAAAAGAAAAGTCATAAAAAAGTAGCTACTGCACTGCCGCCGCTAAAGATGAGAGATAAGAAAAATCAGGGGGAAGCAATAACCTCAAGTTCAGCTCCCCCCTAGTCGAGCTGCTGATATAAGAAACTCGTCCCAAAATGTATAATAAGCTGCATAAGCTGTCGGATGGTCCCTTAGGTATGTCGTCTCGCATGGCTTCGAGTCACCACAGCCTCTGTCTGACCTCTGCCATGTTTCGTCGTCATCGAGCTTGCTGATAGTTGAAATACTTGCAGACGTAAGGCTGTTGAATTGTCCTCCATTCGCGTCATGCATGAATGCTCCGGGTCGTTATAAACTCTGTTTTCCATCCCCTTCCAAGACTTTTTTTTTTCTCTTCGTGGAGATGAATTCGTCTTGCCTGATAGCAATGGCTAGTAGGTCGCGATTTGTTTACCAGGCGTTTCGGTCCCAGTTAGGGTCTATAGAATGGGTCAGCACATTACAACCCCTCCTAAGTTAAGAAATGGAAATGCAAGAAGAAGACGAACCCTGGACAAAGGCGGCGAGAACCTTGCTGCCCGTCTGCAGCAGCGGATGCCCAACGACAATCTTGAGAAACTTCTCGAGCCCGGCGCGGCGCCCCTCGATGACGTCGTCGCTGAATCGGTTGGTAAAGACCTTGCCAGGGAGCGGGGGGATGGTGACGCGCGCCGACTCGCGCTCGAGAATGTCGCGAAAGTACTCAAAGTCGGAGTAGCGGCGGCGGACGGCAGAGGCGCGCAGCTTGAAGGCGGGAATGTTTGTGCGGCAGACGATTTCGTAGTCGGTATACATGCTGCGGCCCATGCCGTGAGTGCGAGGATTACGGACCTTTTTTTTCAAAAACTATCGGTTAGTTCTTTTTTCTTTCTCTTCAAAACGTTGTTTTGGGGCGAATGCTCTTCGAGGGACTTTGTCGTCGCGTCGTGGGGAGGGGGGGACATGGAGCAAGAGAAATGGGGGGAGTTTTACCTCAATCTCGAGAAAGTTCTCGGGAGGACCATAGATTTCGTCGAAGCTCTGTTGGCGCGTGTCGGGCATGGATTGCAAGATGGGGCGATGGGATTGCGAGGGAGACGAGGGGGACGAAGGCTCCTCGGGAGAGGCTTGGTCTGTCGGTTGGCTTGCCATGGCTTTTTCTTCTTTCGTGGTTGTTTATTGGTTTTGAAGAGAGATTATAGAAGAGAGAGGAAACGAAGAGGCCGGCCTGTCACTCTTGTGCGGGGGTCGTATGTGTGTCTGTGTCTGTGTCGTCGCAGCGCTCAATTACAATGGGAGGGGGGGGGGAGAGGAGGGGAAGTTGTCTAGTCGATGGCTGTCGCGTGAGAATTAAATCGGGCTGGCTGGCTGGCTGCGGGACGAATTGATCGAAAACGGGGGGGAGGGTTGAATTGAGTTGGGATTGAGGTTTATGAAAAGAGTTGTTGTTGGTCGAGAAGGTCTTTCTCCAAAGGTGGGGGAGGAGTTTTGGTTTTGGTTTGTTCTCGATTCAACGCCTTGCGCGCAACCTCGTTGTCGGGCAAAAGTTATGCATGGCAGATTTGCGGGGTCGGTTCTGTCCTCTTCCCGCTGATGTTGATTGTCAAGAAGGCGCGCCCCGTTGAATGCACCGAAACCCCGACCTGATGCATAATTGGCTTTGCGCCAAGGGGTGACATAAATGTTTACTCCGTGTGCAATACTAAACCGTGACAGATCTGTTCAAGTATTATATCATCCCGATGCCAAGTTGAACGGCAATCGCTCACCCTATGTCACACCAAATTTGGGAATACAAGACTTTTATATTGACTCGTTTTTTTCATCATCTAAAAGTTACGTCTGGGTTTTCTAAAGGTTTGTGGGCAATCAAGTTGCAGGGAGAAACATTATACTGCATTTTTTCACACGGTCCTTTGATAAAAGATACATGTTTATTTAAGGAGATACTTGGTGTCATTCTGCCGTCAAGTCGTGACTTTCACCCCTCCAAATCCCAGTGTTCATATCTAGTTCTTGTAATTTTTCTTATTTTTTAGAAAAGAAATGAGAGAAAGAAAACGAAGCATAATATTGCCAAAGAGAAAAACCCCAGTGCTGTCTTTTTGGTTTGGGGTCAAGTAGGAAATGTTTCAAGCGAGAATCAAGGAAAGATTCAAGCAAAAGAAGATGGTTTCAGTGCATATAGGGAAAATGACTGAGATAGCAAGAGTACAAAGTAAATGTATTCTTGTTTTAAAAAGGAAATCCCTTTCTCATCGTATGAGAGGTTCTTGGCCACGGTTTGTAGGATCAACGACCTTTGTGCTTGGGCGACCTCCTTCTGGAGATTCTGGAGAGGCTTGCTGCTGGTGCGGCGCCCCGGACTGTGTGTTGGGCGATGGCCGGGCATCTGTAGGCATTTGTCCCATGTAGGGTCCTGCAGAGCCCCGTAGGCTTTCTGCATACTGTGGCTGACGAGGCCAGGCCGGTGCATATGCTGCTGTCGAATATGGGGTCACGTAAGTTGGCGCTGATAGGGCAGGCGCCATGTAATGTGGCCCGGCATAAGAGGTGGGCAATGGGTGATGGTAACCTGCGTGGGGATGGTATCCTGCGTGGGCATGATATGTTGCGTGGGCATGATATGCTGCCTGGGCATGATTGGCTGCGTTCTGGGGATTTGCTCTTCGCTGATAATCTGCGATTTGAATGTATCCTCCGTGTTGATAACGTGCTGCCTGCTGAGCATCAAGATTTAGTGGCTTCGGCACCCATGGTGCGACCTGTGGTCCTGTCCGAGGGCCAGAAGACGACGGCCCATCTGCAGTATTCGAAGAGGTTCCGGCTGACGATGACCAGGTCTCTGTAGGCCGTGCCCGCATTGTCGCATCAGCTGCCGAGTTGATGCCGTCGTCCTTGTCATGCTCTGCCTCGGCTGTATTCGGCACTGCATCTGCACCAGAGGATCCGGAGTCCTCGATGGTAGCCGTCTCAGGGGTTGCAGGTCTGGGGTTCTCTTCCATCCATTGGGATTCCTCTTCTGTAATGGACTTCCAGGTGCATCTGCTATGCTTCTTGGTGCAGCCTACGCAGGCCCTCAAGTACTTGATGCACAGCAGGTTTAGCCTACGGCAGCGATCGCAGGTTGGGAAGATGGTTGCGCCCCTGTCAAGATCTTGGACTCTCAGCACCATCTCAGGACGGTGCACGTCTCCAAGATCCTTGACCCTTTCCACCTCGGCGTTTGACCGGCGGTGAGCCCGAAAGCCAACTGGTCCATGAGGTGACTTTGGCTGCTTCTCCTTGACAGACCTCAACTCTGCCGTCTTGTGTTTGTATTCGGCAAGAAGATCATGTTCCAGCCAACCTCTGGCTCCGTAAGGAATCCCCGTCTCGTCATCGGTATCCGACTCGGCCGATGACGACTCAGGCGATGGTGACCGCGATTCCGACGACTCCACCGAATTGGGAGGGAGGTTCCGAGCCTTTCTCACCTTCTTTATAGCTCGCTTCCTCTGACGCAACCCGGTGAAGAACAATCTGGCCATGCTCGCGATTTCTTCTGCTCTCTTATAGAGGATACGTGCTCTCCTCTTGACAAGCCTAAGTGTGGCTATTTCGGCTTCCTCATCCTCTGGCAAGGTGCTGCCCCATGGCAGCATATGGATGCCGCCGTTGCAAATCTGTTGCCAGTCCCCGTAGGTGATCTCGACCCGAAAGCCCAAAAGGTTGAAGCGACAGACTTGGGATCCGTCGTCCAAGGTATGGATGACAAAGTCCTGAGGGTTTGCTCTGGCGTGTGTGATGATGTCAACCCAAGTGATTCGGGATTCAGGCGGCCGCTCTGGGATGAGCTTGATGGGTCCGTGGAAGTATCTTTCCACGCTTCTCACGAGGTCAGGCCCGACGAGCTTGGCTCCGAGTGCGACGGCAAGACTCTCTCTTCTATCAATGACACCTGGGGAAATATCAGTACAGACTTCTTTGTATGCATGTAGCGTTTCTATATTGTATGATTACTGACCGAGGCTGTAGGTGATGGTGTCGTTTAACTCGTCAAACGTTGTTCTCTCGCCCGGTATGAGCTCCAGGCGTTGTACCATACACTCGGGAAGAAACCTGATCAATCCAGGTTCTCCTTCATCTTCCAAGCCATGTTAGTTGACGCCGTGTTACTACGCATAACTGGGACATACCATCTTCTTGTACCGATTGTTCTCGAGGTGGCACATGTGGTGGCTCTGGCCGAAGGACGTTCTCTTGGGTGCCGTTGTCGTCGACATCTCGCTTCCTCTTCCCTTTGTCATTGTCTGGTTGCTTCTGAGAGGCGTCTGCGATTGTATCCATAGTGAAGATTTCAAGATCAAAGTCGACGTCACTTGTATTGGCTGTTGGGGGTGAATACTAAAGGGGCATGAATCTTTTCGCACTTTGATGGACTGTCAGTGCTGGTGGACGGTCTCGTGAGGTTTAGTAACAATAAGAACGCCGTCGTTGAAGGGAAGAAATATGTAGATCAGTGGAAGTTGAAGATTGAGATGATAATAATCTTGTTGCCAATATGGAAGAGATAAGAGAAAGAAAAAAAGTCTCTACAGCAAATGTTTGAAAAGCCGTTTTGGGGGGTCGAAGTTTTATGAGGGGTGAATGGTGGTGGTGGTTCAAGTAAAGCTGCGCCCCGAAAGCCTCTAGGAAAATGGTAGCGCTGCCGAGCGGGTTGTTTCCCCGGCTGTCAGTGACAGTGGAAAAGCCAGTGCAGCAGCACGAAAGTACGGAGTAACGCGGGAGGTATTGCTAGCGGGCACTCCCGTTTCTAGCAGGTCATGGCGGAGTGGAGGAGGTTTCCCCCAGGTACGGAGTTGCAGGGAACTTGCTCCAGGGCTGTCAGTAATAATACTCCGTAGTAGCACTACTACTAAGCTTCTAGGGGAAGTCCTAAAGAAAACTAAAGAAAATCCCAAGAATCGCCCCGCCGGCGATACAAGAGGCGCAAAGCCAAAAGAAAAAGAGAAAAAAAAAACATTGACAGAGACGAGTGAGAAGGACGTACCTCTAGACGAATTGGCACATTCAACTGGAACACAAAGAGATAATTGCGTTTTTTGTTTTGTTTGAATCAGAGAGTAATTTACAAATCTCTCTGAGCTACTTGTAGTCAACACGAGAGGGGTAGGAGGAGGGTAGATGGGTCTCGAAACTAATGTAATAAATGATATATCTCACTAAAATTGCTGCAGTAAACAAGCTTGGAAAACAAAGAATACGAGAACCAAGAGAAACAGATGCTGGGGGGAAAGTGGGATAGATAAGGACAAATATTATTGAAAACCTCCTCCTAAGTACTCTGTACATGCAGGCTGTTCCGTCGGTGCATCCATGCATGCATTGATGCATGAACAAAGCATCAAGAATCACAACATGATCCTCTCAGCAGTGGCGGCAAAGTTGAAAAAAAAAACATGCAATCATCAGAATCCTGCTCAAGCCAAGCATCAAAAGGAGGCGTGTTGCCTGTTTGCCCCCTCCCACCGGAAACATGCAGGTGCATGCGCGCGCAAGTACTCCGTAATGCGAAAACATGGAGGTGAATATGCAGTTACTGACCCTCGTGATGAACAAACAGACATGCATGCTTTGGTGGGAACTAATCTGCATGTGTACAAGTATGGATCAGACAGGGGGTCCGCTTGGATGAGTTTACCCAACTGCAACCCAGCTTTTCTCCTCATCACCTAAATTACCCCTCCGATGAACGGGCTCGCACTTTTGAGAGGCCGTGCTCTATGCACATCAACAGCTGATCTCTTCACCGGTGTGGAGAGCCAAAGCAGCCAACACCAACGACCGTCACTTCTTTCACCCAACGTTGCAACTCTAGGCTTACTTGTAGCCTTGGGGAAAACTTGTCATCCAACAAGCTCCCCCGGGACTCTACTCTTCTTTTGATTGGAAAGCTGTTGTGGACCATATATCACACACCAACTTCGTCGTCGGCGTGGTATTAGTGTTGGTTGTTGAACGAGCAGCCAAGTATTCTCTCTCATCCGATAGGCTGGAGGTGGTGCACGGATGCAGCAACGAGGCCATCCGCAACGCCCTGCTCTGCCGACCAACGGAACATTTGGGTTTCGTTGCTATATGTGCATGCATTATACGACTCTCAAAGTTGTAGTTCCGGTGAGATAATGAGGTACTTGTTTACACATCGGGCTTCGTTAGGCAGCATCGCAATATATTACCCCTTGGCGACCTCGCTTGGATGCAATGCTACTCTGTGATGTGAGCTTCACACCCTCATGGACGAGGAGTAGCTCTAGTCCCCGTAGTAGGATGGGATGGGAGGCCTGTCCTCTCACCATTCTTTAGCCCAACTGCCATTGGTAAGCAAGTCCTCAAACCCCGTCCTGAAATAGTACGTGTCGCGGCATAATTATGGTTGATCCGTGAACAGTCACACCGTAGCAGGCCAATGGGCAAACGGGGCCAGACACCAAAGTCCCTTCAAGTTGTGTTCCGGACTGTTGCAATGACGGATCGGGAATGCAAGGAGCGAAAGAATGCCTCAATTGCAACCGAAGAGCCCCCAGTTGTTCTGGTACGTGGAGGGGCAGGCAGCAGGTCAATGAACCTTTGGTCCATTGATCCAGGGGATCATCCGAAAAACAGACAGACACAGGCTAGTGTCCTTGAAATTCCCAAACATGCTTTGCTGCTGAAGGCGGGGTAGGATATCGAAGTTGCTTGGCCAGGCCAGCGCAGTAGCCACATCAATCAAAGGTATCGATGTGGTCCTTCAAGTAGGCACAATCTCGAGGTGGTGTCTCACTGGCTCGTAATACGAAGTCTTGTGCCATTATGGCGACACATCGGGTGGAAATAGTCGGTCAAGGTGCCCCTGAGTCTGAGGAGTTCCCGAGACGTGTCCGATGCTACCGTCATGCTCGGCCAACTCCAAAAGCACTTTGGGGATATTCATCTTAGCAAGTACAGTAATCGTGCGGATGTTCGGGTCGAAATAGACCATGGCATCTGCCTTGAACTCCTTGGTATTATGTGACGTAGAATGTACGGACGTAGACAGTTTCAGTATGTCCCAATTGGTTTGATGTAGAGCGATTAGGAGTGCCTCGAGTTATGCTGATATAGGCCATGGAAGACACTTTCGAGAATTGCCATGAGCAAAACGCAGGAGCTGTTTATCGAGGGCAATCTTGTGACAAGGTGCTTCGGCCATTAGCTTGATAATTGGTCTGTATTTTGGGAATAAACGCCATGTGCGGCTCCCTGGCTGGAGCTTGCTTGTATTCGATTCGGGCTTATATTCGAATCGGGTTCGTTATCCGTAAGTAAGCTATCGAAGCTGTAGGTCGTTCTATACATCTCTCTGGTCAGATATATCGTATGCAAAGGCAGTGAAAGAATAAACTGCGTCATCTCAACATTGGTAGCCAATTTTCAAGGAGTCAGGAGTGACAGGAAGCCAACCATGGAGATGCCGGGCCCACGCCAAGGTAGCCATGCCCTTCGCTGTGTGATTCAAAGAATAATGCTCCTTGCGAATCAACATCTCGGGAACACGAAAGGGTTTTGGGCAGAGTCGATATATATCAATCTCTCGTATCAAAAAGTCGCACTCGAAAAGTCCTGGCTCGGTGCCCTGCATAGTGACCTGGAATAGTCTTGTATCGTAGGTAGAGGTACGCAAATCAGCATAACGGTTGAGAAAGAATGTGAGACTTGGTCGAACCAGAGCTCTCCTATCCATAGTGGTGCAGATAGTCCCGTGGGCCTCGGAGTAAGCGTGGAGCCCGCGTGCCTAACAAAGCTATGTTGTTAACGATTGGGGATGATCAGGATACCGGGGTGTCACCATCCCGTAGGTAATAACGATCTAGCTAGCTAGAAAGGTCATTTCGTAGTAAATTTGCTCGCTCAGGGGTCGACGCCGCCATGCTGCTCATGGGGTCAGATAAGTGTTGTCGAAGTCGAGAAAGACTTCAGAGCTCGGGATCGTTTGCCTGGAAGCCTTGTATACGACTGCTCCTCTGAAGAGCAGGGGGGTCGCCTTCAGACGAGCTATCTATGGCAGAGAACAACATCCGATCTTCAGCTGAGGTCCGGATACATTGGTCTAGTCGGTGCAGTCCGTAGCTGATTGTTTACTTTGGTTGTCTTTCGTGATAGCTACTCGGACAGTTCGAATGGCTCTGGAGTTTGCTGTAGGTCCTCTTTCGTGATATGACTTTGGTCACCAGCCGACCCTAGATTTTGTTGAGAGAGGTATTCCTGGTCTGCTGTTACGTCTGATTCCGACGAACGCAGCTCGTTGTACGGCCGTAATGGGTGTGGCATCGGACTGCCTGGTCCGCTAGATGAACCTTGTGGGCGAAGGAAGTCAAGTGGTTTTGACGTGATAGCTATATTTCTTTCTTCGGTTTCTGATGACCTCGATCCTTAGGAACCAATGCATCTCTCCTAGGTCCTCGACTTTGAAGGCTGCCAAAAGGGAATCGTGGACTAGCTTCCAGATCAGCTCCTATCTTTCGATAAAATAGGACGATATCGTCCATATTAAAGAAGATGACGACTCCGTCCTGGTCAAGCTATGCAGTCTTTAGTATATTTGACGAACTCAAGTCCCTCGAAGAAGCTAGATAGAGACGTGACTAGAGAGCTTAGGTGACTCGGGCTGTAGGTTACATAGGACCTCCGGTTCGCTGTTTTCGCCCTTTAGGCTCGTCAAGTCGGATCGAGATCGTATTCGGCGGACGAGAGAATCGATATTTTGCGGGAAACACCTATCGATGTTCCAGAGGTGGACTGCTGCTGTGCGAAGAGGAAGACGGGTCTGGTAGAAGGATGGCCCATGTTCGTAGTGGCTGTTACTCTCGGCATTGGTCTTTCGTAAAGTGTTGACCTTATGTCATATCAAGTCAAAGAGCATCCCCCGGCGCAGTGAAAGTAATCATCACGGAAGCTGTACGTGTAGTGCTCGGTGCTTGCAACCTATCGAGCTCTCTCACCGCTCTCGCCATTAGAGAAAGCGATTGGCTTCTCCTGGCTCATCCGACTCGAGTCGGGAGGGCTACTGAGCTTGGGCTCGCAAACAAGGCGAGAGAATATTGACCGAACGACGTAGAACCAACATGCCTTGCTGATGCATTCCCCATGCTCTTATTGCCCGTTGTCATCGCTTGGGAAACGAAGGTCGCTGGCGTCTTAGAACTGATTGGCGGTTCCGCACTGTAATCTGCGCTGAAAGTCGAGTTTAGGGCAGCAGGGGAAGTATTATGGCAGCCCGAGGGCAATCGTTGCGGCATCTCAGCGTAGTATTATTGTGTCGTTTGTAGATGAGAGATGGGTTCGAGCGCTCCGGTGCGTTTGGTAAGACAACGTGGGGAGGATGAGGAGGAAGGGGAGATTGGATCCTGATCATCGACAGGTAACAAACCCGAGTTTGGCAATCGTACGTTGTAAATAAGAAGCCATGGTTCGTGGGAGCAATCTGGGTTCTATTATGCTGAGGCAATGAAGGGGGAAAGTGGAAGTTGCGGGACGGGTCATCGGGTCGAGTAATTCCAACAAAGGGTGCTAACTCCAACCCTCCGGTCTCAGCACCGAAAGCGCCCACGGCGGTAGTCAAAGCTTTTTTGGACAAGATAATGTCTAAAGTCTACAACTCGGAGCAAACACGGTAATACATGGAATCAACAATCGAGCCGGCCGGCTAAAGGAGCTCGAACCAGAAATCCCCTCCCCCTTTTACCTTACCTGTTTGTCCTTTTCCCTCTTTTTCTTTTGCCGGTTACCTACAAAGTAGTTACTACAGTAGACGTAGTCGAAGGGCTCTCTGTATAACATGAAATGGGAATATATTACGGTTAGGCTTCTCCGCGTGCTAATATGCTAATGGATCCAATTACCAAACCCGCTCCCATACCCTCCTCCAGAAAGACATTTCAGCAAGAGTCCTCTTCCAGTTCTCCTCGATGCCGCCCTCTTCCCAGTGACGGCACTCCTCATCCGCCTCCTTCTTGCCGCCGACCAGGTCCGCCTGCTTGGGGTCCACGAACCTCGTCTTCTTGATGACCTTCCACCCGATGAACAGCAAGGCGCTGTAGGGAAGGCAGAAGTAGCTGGTGACGAAGCCCTGCACGCTAAAGGGCACAAAGGTGTCGAAGCCGATGAAGATGAGGGCAACCACGCCGCATGTCAGGCTGAGGCCGGCAGCGTAGGGGTTCATGGGCGCCACGTAGTACAGCTGGTCGTTGGTCAGGCCCTGGGCCTTGCGCGCGCGGTACCACCCGACGAAGGTGAGGATCATCATGGTGTAGGTGGCGATGAGGCCAGTCGTGGTGAGGTCGACGAACCAGAAGAAGACTTGGACGGCGTCGTTGGATGTGGCGAGGAAGGTGATGCAGCTGATGAGAGCAACCGTCAGGACGCAGTAAATGGGGACACCAGCCTTGGTGCACTTGAGGAGGAACTTGGGGGCTTGGCCGTCTAGTAAAAAGGAGAATCATTAGTTTCTGGATCAAAAATAGGGGGTAGGGGATAAGGGGTAGATAAATAGATGGCTGTTTCACTCACCTCGAGCAAGACCGTAGAGAGTACGGGATGACGAGTACAGGTAGGCGTTGCCGCAAGACAGACCAGATGTAAGAATCAAAAAGTTGATGAGATGCGGCAGTCCTCCGATTCCCAGGTTCTGAATTCCAATAACCCAGGGCGAGGCAGCAGCCGTGCTCTCTCCACTGTCAATGGCACTCATGAGCCTATCATCATCCGAGCTGCAGATGATGCCAACAGCCAAAACGCCGACAACGTAGAACCCAACCAGACGGTAGAAGATGAGCTTGGCAACGCGAGGGATGGTGCGGCGGGGGTTCTGGATCTCGCCGGCGGCAATGGCAATCATGTCGGGGCCAGCAATGGTGAAACCGGCGTATAGAATCACCTTCCACCAACCGAGGAACCTCCCTAGGGCACCGGGGGCGTAGTAGCTCAGCATGGCGCGGTTGTCGGTCCAGTAGCGGAAACCGTACGCGTCACCCTTGGGGTTGCCGCCGCACATGGTGACGATGGTGATGCCGACGAGGCCGAAGAGGAGGATGATCTTGAGAGAGGCCATGATGAATTCAGCCTCGCCGTAGAACCTTGTAGTACACTTTTGTTAGTTTCCTTATATAGGCCAGAAATGATGAGATTGGGATTTCGCTTTCTTACTTGACAGCAACAACGTTGAGGAGCAGGCAAATGACCATGGATATGGCGATCCAAGCCCCTGGATTTACATCAGGAGCCCAGTACGCCATGACGGAAGCTACAGCACTGTTATTGCAGTTAGTTCATCATCATAATTTAAAAAAAAAAAAAAAGGGGCAAAGCATACCTGTGCTCAACGCAGACCAACATGACACCGGCATAAAAGTACGTCCATCCGAGCGCGAAACCAAGGGCAGGATCGACAAAGCGAGCAGCAAGCTCAAAGATGGATCCACGAACTGGAAGGTAGCTACACATCTCCGCAACGCACAGGTTGCAAGGCCAGACGAAGCAGACTCCCCAGATCAGGTAGCCCAACAGCAGAGACAGGGGGCCAGACTTGGACAACGCACCACCGATGCCGACGAACAGGCCCGTTCCAATGGAACCTCCAATCGCCATGAGTTGAACATGGCGCGGCGATAGACCGCGCTTGGTCTGACCATAACGCTCCTCGACGGTGTTGGCATCGAGGAGGACACCTTGCTGCGCGACGTTGCTATCCTTTGTGTGAGCAGCGTCAATGCTCGAGGATTCTTTCTCAACGTCGGGATGAGAACCCATTGTCACGATTGATCGGACTCCAAAGTCCGATATCTTCAAACTGAAATCTGAAGAGAGTGGGAAATGAGGGGAGAAGAAAAAAAAAGAAAATTGTATGAATGGGGGTCAAAGGCGACTGATTGACCATTCGACTTTTAAATCTTTCACAACATCAGCGTGGCAACAGCCTTGTCTAAATACTCTTCGAACTTTTTGCTACTTTTCCCCCCCGGACAATGACCGACAGCGGCGATAAGGTCCCTGGTCTGGTTTGTCCCCCCAATACCCAAATCCAGCCTCCTCCCCGTCCGTCTCCATACAAGGCTTGTCGGGGTTTCTGTATCCACACAACCTTATTAGTGCCGATGCTTTGGCCAGGACTTGGGAAAATGGAAAAAAGAGAGCAATGATAAGGCAGATGGACCAGGCTCCATCTTTGATAACTTTTTTTTTTCTTGTTTTTAGTTGGTTTGTCCAATGATGGCTTTCTAATCTTGAAACATGTTTGACTACAATGTTTATATAAAGAATTTCTGGTTGCTGTTGTTGCATGCAAAAATCGCCGAGTCTCTTCTTTGAAAGCTCCATTATTAGATCAGTGAATGAAGAGCAAATCAATAACCTATTACATACCCCATGAGCATAAATTGTCAACATGCGTCCTGCCCATGGGGTACACTCTTCCCCGCAGCGCGCGATGAAGTAATGAAAATTGAACCCCCGACAATGCAATCATCTTCTCTCAAACTCTGGGAAGACGAAACCAGTAGTCAGAGTTTCCTCTAGCGTCGGGCTACGGGAAGCGCCAGAGACCCAGCTCTGCGGTGAGAGATGGAGAGCCCCTGGATCGTAACAACGGTATTTTCCTTGGCGCCGCAGACAGCTTTCAGACCCTTTTCTTGCAAGTACAATATGACCATTCAAGCTGGTCAAGATAGTTTGCCACGAGGCAATGATGTAGAGAATCGCATGGGTCGTGGGTTATCGCTGACTCCCGTTGCGTTTTGGGGAGGGTGAGGGGGGTAGGAGGGGGCTCGTGCGTTGCCGGTCAGCCGGTCGCGTGGGCGTTCGAGAATGAGATAAAGAGTTGATCTAAGAATGATATTAAACATCAAGGTTGAAAAAAAGAAAGAGTAAGAGTTTCCTTCATCATGACGCTAGTGGAACGCACGCAGATCCCCTGAAGCACTGGTATTATTGACCATTTTCTTGACCGGCAAAGACCGGCAATCTCCCTTGGTCCTCCCAGCTAGCAGCCAAAATGGTTTCTTGGCCGGCTTCTAGTGGCATAAAAAATGCCGCACATATCTGGTAGCACATTTGCGGCGTTGTTGTGCGCCATATTCTTTCACCGACAGACCGGCAGCCAAATGCTCCAGCAATCGCTGATAAGTGAGCGGGATGATCAGGCCCACGTCTCGCTGACGATTTCCTCATCCTCGTAATCCGCAGTCTTGTTGATCTCCGTCCTGATCTTGATATCCGGTCGGTGCTGTTGAGAGTTGCTATATCGCCGGGTCTTGCCTTCTTTAACCCACGTCTGATACGAGCTGAAGATAACGATATCTTGACGGCTACGACGCCAAGTTAAACATGACAATTAGTTTTGTCTTGTCAATCTTTTCTGTGCTGTTCCCGTGCCAGGCGCGTAATAGCCGTGCACCCACCCATGTTGGTCACTGTGATGTTGCTCCCACTCGTTCAAATGGGCCAAGAAGAGACTTGGGGAACCAGGTTGGTCTGCGTGCTTGAGTTCCTCTTATATACGGATCGGCGCTGGCATCACTCTTGATCTGATGGAAAAGCTTGTCCTAGAGGAGTAGCCGAAGAGCTGCAGTGAGGCAAGCATAATCCCCTTTGCTGTATATATTGTGGTCGGTCTTCTTCTTCTTTGGCTTCTTTCTTTATATCGGATCGTAGGATGGAAGCAATCGTGCCGAGTCGCTTGGATAATCATCTTGTCCCTTTGAGAGTGATTGTCGAGTGTATTCTCTGATCATCTGCCCGAACAACCTTCAATACCGCCATTTTGCCACGTTCCGCAATGTCAAACGCTGTGTTGCTGTTTTGAAAAGTGATGCCAGGGATGACAGTATTACTTCCGTTATCTGTGATAATGTCAGGGGTCATAAACACACAAACAGACACAGACGGACAAGCTTATTGCCTATTACCCCGACCCTGACCCTGCCATCCGTGATTGCAGTATAGTATTCTTGCGGTGTTGCGGTTGTTCAGAAGTCCTGAGTGGTGTAACGAAGGAAACGAGAGGTCTTGTACCAAGGAACTCCTGAGAGAGTTGGCCTGCACGATACAAAGCACTCTTTTATTTCTCCTTCCAAGCTGCCCATCGAATGTCATTTCAATCGAGCCGTGTTCAAGTTATGATAGCGTTGAGAGGATTGCATCGAGAGGTATGTGGTGCTGTCAACTAAGAAGTAGAAGGTGGTCAAAAGGAGGCGCGATAGATCGTGTTCGGCGTTGGAAAGGATCGGGTGCATGTACTTACACTTGCAATATGTTTCAAAGCATAGAAGGGAGCGCCAGCAGAGGCTGGACATGGAGCTTGCGCATCTTAATCGCGAGGCCGAATGTCTGGTGTCTGCTTTCAGGGCCTAATACAAATAGGGGAGGGTGCTCTGAAGGACTGCTAGGGAAGTGCCTCAGCACTGTTGGATAAGATAACGAACGGCTTGAACCACTACCTAATACCAGGTAGCCCGCCAAACTGCAGCTCTTTCAGTGTAACGACAACCGCTACGTTTTATCAGTTTTCCAGTTCATCTGAGATTTTATTCTCGCCTCGCCTCGCACGCTTATGTCACTTATACGTTAACATCTTCAAACTCCTCAACCCTCGCCAAGGTGCACAAACTGGTTTTCCTATCAAATCAACGTTACTAGCCCGCTCGCCGCCTCAAGCTCGCCGCGCTGAAGCGTCTCGAACAACGGGAGAAGATCAAGATACACTCTGCAAATGGAATCGACAATCTATTGGAGGAACCCATGGCAAGGAGCCCAAACACGAAACGGGTAGCGCCACTACGAGACCCTCCGATGACTCCCTGCACTCTATCGTCCGTTGCAAGTTCTCAAGCATTGAAGGGCAAACTGGACGGACGACAATCACGCTTTTTCCTCATTTTCAACTCGAGGTGCAAACGAGCGCAGGTGGTTAGAGAAAGAACATGTGTAAACTCAAGAGGAGGCATGATGACTTTCCAAGGGCTTATGGTTTATAACATGCTCGAATGGAAAATTGGCGAGCAAGTGTCAGACCTTTGTCGACTTAACCTGGGTAGGGGACACCGCCCTTACGACCAACCTAAGCAGAGAACCAGCACAGTCGTGCCAACCCCATGAGTGAAGCGAGGCCCAATTGTATAGTAACTGTTGTCTCCCCTGTCCCAAGATACCATGCCATAGATGTGACGCCGCATAGCTGCCCCCGAAGGCTTGTTTATCCAATAATACATGCGTTTCCTGCGACTACAAAGTACATGCCCCTGCTGGCACCGGATCGATCTCCACATTGGCCGCATCAATGACCAAGAAGCAGAAGCAGGCTTTTCTAGAGGTGTGTAGTCAGATACAGGTGGCGGTTTGAGCCCTGCAGCTGGCATAAGGAGTTCTCATATATGGCACTGCAAGGCAATCATGTTCTCAGTCCATGTACGCACTGTATTTTTCAACGCAGGGAAAAACGTCTACAGATATAGACTGACCGCGCCCTCGATGAGGGATGAGGGTGGGTTAGTCAGATGCTTCTAGTCGAGTGCAACAGGCTTTATTGTTCGACGTCTGCATACATCAGTCCTCCCAATTATTGCCCGCTTCCACCCCCATTTTCTTCCCCTTCTTCAGCGTACTGTCTCTCACGTAGCACCAAGGAGACAGACACCCTATGTCAGGTCCCTCATGTGCCCGTAGGCCAAGAAATTGTGCGCATTCACTAGCTCCGTTGCCTGCCATGTTGCGGTGCCCATCTCGCTTCTGCTTGTAGTAGTTGAGACTTTCCTGGTCTCTAAAACTCCGGATTGTGCTCACGCCCTTGGATACTTCTTTCCAGCCAGATGCCTTCTACTGCTGAGGCGGAACCGACTTCGCAACCGGTTGAGGCGTCGGCTTCGCTGAAGGCTACGAGGGAGGATACTCACCTCGACCACCCCTAGTTGAGCCGCGATCGGAACCTCTAGGACCCCTCGGGACCCCTCGTGGAGCTTTCCTACCTCCCTTGGCCGGCATGATGATAGACTCGTAAGTGGAAGAAAGCAGTGTTGGAAGTTGGTTAGACTTCAATAAACACACAATCCCAAGTGATGTTCGAGAAGCGACGTTGTCTTGTGCAGCTCCCGGAACGACCATGTCACGATGTACGCAGCCAACAAAGGACTTTGGTAGAGTGACATGAGATTCTCTTGGGGTGTTTGTGGCGTCTTCGATACTGGGTAAGATCTTCGTCAACAGATCTCCTAGCATCGACCGAGTTGAAGCTCTCATAAGGTGATGAACCAACCGACGTGCTCTGAACACTTCGTTGATCTGTTGCCCCCGGAGCTCCAGTGGTTCTTTTAACGTGATTATACCTTCAACACGAAACCGATGATCAGAGCTTGTGTGTGAGCGCCGAATGGTGTTAACGTCGTTGGGAATCAAGCGAAGCCATCAGCTAGAAAGGTCAGTCAGTCTGTTGGCAGCTCTCTTGATGATGTTCAAGTACCTGAAATCAAAGCACAAGGCCAGGAGCATGTGGAGACGCTTGTATTCCTGCACATATCCGATCGAACTTGGAGCTTCCTACGCACCTCATGAGTTAGTATTTCATCGAATCAGGGTGGATAACATCTATCCCGTTGATGTGGGGAGAACTTACCTCACTCTGTAGTGACATCATTATAATGCGTGAGATACACATGCTGAAGAAGATAGTCCTGGGCATCATCATCTCCGCAACGGTAATGACAGTGGCCATGTTCGGAATTGGAAAGGAGGGCTAAGAGTCAGTAAGAAGTCAGCATTGTGTCGTACGAATACCTAGGGCATGTTCTCTTCCCTGATGGAGATAGAACTCACTTAGGCGAGACATCACTAAGGATGGAGCTAGGATATCAAAGAACGTGACGGTAGCCTTCCGCAAAGTGGGAGTATGTTGGCACTTCTGGTCCTCACGTCGTCCGGAACATTTGAAGAATGCTGGGTCTAGGTGCCGATCACCATTGAATGTGGCGATGATGCTGCGGCAATGACTTGTTTTCGATGTCAGCGGTGGGTTCAGGAATTCATAGAAGTTGGGAAACTGGAGATTGAGGTAGAGGGAATTTGGCTGAGAAGTAATTGCTCGTCCAAACGATGATTCATTTGAACGACAAGGATGGTGGGTTGTCAACGTACTCAGCTCGAAGCTCTTTGAGAAAATCGCGATCGCCCTCTACGACCCAATTGCGGAGTATAGGAAGGGTGTGCTCTGGAGGACTCGAGAAGAGTTGTTGTCTTGGGAAAGACAAAAATGTCTTCACATCTCTTGCAGGGGGAAGACATGTTGCGGAAGAGAGGGAAAAGAGGAACGAGATGGTAGCAGAGGAGTAAGAGGAATGAAAGAAGAGGCGAGATTGACAAGAAAACGAGATGGAGTAGAGAAAGAGTACGAAGCAGATGAACGAGAGGAAGATGATGGAGAAGGTGTGTGAAGGGAGAAGAGGACACGTTCGTGTGTGTGTGTGTGTGTGTGTGTGTAAAGGAAGGCACATCGAAGCGAATAGACATCGACGGAAGTGCCAAGGAGAAGTATTAACAACCGTGGCAGGAGCAATCCCTCTTGAGAAAGGCACGCCGAGCTAGTGGGTCAAGCAGCATGGTGTCAAAAAAAGACCGGGTTTTCTCAGGCATTGACACAACCAAATATACCATTGCTCGCCCTTGTCATTTTAGTTTTCAATAAAACCCCTTTATATTCGTGAGCAATATCAAATGAATCATGTCTTGTGGGCAAAAGATTGAATAATTATTAGAATGTTATCAATGTTATTCCCAGGCAATACGTTCAGAAAATGGTGATTGTGTGGTAACCACGGGTCACGCCTGTTGAAACTGAAATCACAAACTTGGAAGGAACTGCAATACTACTAACTAGTACTTTGACTACCAAGGTATCGTAACCAAGGTAATAGCAGATACCTTAGAATGGTATCCACTCAGTGCAATCAGCAACTGCGGTCTCTGCCTATGTATTCCTCGTTCACTTCCTCGTTCAATCCATCTTCTCATCCTTCTCCTAGTTCCTATTATATTCGTCTTGTCGTCACTCTTGATATTCCTCTCGATATTCCTCTTCCTATCTCTCTCCTCGCGCCAATCTGCGGAGAGAGGAGGACGCCCTCTCGTGGCCTGCCGCCTATTTGGCCCACCTTCATCTTCTCTGGCGCAGCATAAACCGCACATTAGCAACTTCCATGGACAGCTCTCCAGACATCCTGGAGTTGCTCAATTCGCAATCGTGTCGCAGCGCCATCATGTTCAACGACGAGCTGGGCTGCCTCGGTGCAATGACCAGTAAGTTTCTTTACACAAATGTCCCCCTCTACACATTCAGAGTTTGGTTTACATTGTTCCTTGTTTCTAACTCTCTGAACAGCTCCAAAAGGAGATTCGATCAATGCGACAAGCATACGGGTTGAAGCACCACGCGGCGTCCTCTATCTGGAAGAAAAGCAACATAAGATTATCATGCAGAATGGTACACACTCGACCAAGCAAGCCTCGACCCCCTCCTCACAGCCATCTGCCCTGCGAGTATCCTCTAGAATCATCCTCCATCTCTCGCCCCAGGATCTTCTATCTGTGGCAGTGCTCATAAACGTCAGCTTGGGG
>PXOB01000340.1:0-41522 GCA_003012115.1 Trichothecium sympodiale
GGGGGGGGGGGGGGGGTAAGTGCCCACTAACTGTCACTACGGAGCTTGAACCTGAACGGCGGCGGTTCCCCCTAACAAGCTCCCAGGCACCCCTAAAATCTGGAGCCTGCAGCTTTCGGTACGGTAGAATCTGCAGTCGAGTGGGGATTTCTTACAGCACCTTGGGCAACCCCCCCTGTCTCTATGTAAGAAAAATACACTGCCGGACTCGGAGTCGGCGGGGTGGGAAAGCTGGAGCTCTCTCCATCTTGTGGCCAGAGCTAGGTTACTACGCAGCCAAACATCGTGAAGTGCGCAGCAATCCTGCCAGTAAACCAGGCTTTTCGCTAGTAGTTTCGTGGGGGGTCCAGCAAAGGGGGGGGGGGGGAGGGAGCTGTTTCGTCAGTGGCCAAAAAGAGAGAGGAGTATAAGGGAGCTAAGGGGGAAGCTCATTCTCACTCTCCCCCCTTCTCAAGCTCTCTTCCCTTCTCCTCCATCTTCTATCAAATCCATCTTGGACAAAATTGGATTTCGTCTTTGAGGCAGCATTCTTATCTTTTTAGAGCTTCCTTTCTCCCTCCTCCGTAACTACGGTCGTGCATCATTCTTTCGCCCCTTGGAATTGCATTACGTTCGCACACCCTTCAGCCCGATCTCACGATCCTACAGCGAAACAACCGACATACGAGTTCCGAACCTTCTCTCGCTGCTCTCTCCCACACTACATAGCCTCAACCCCCCTTCTCTCAACACCAAAACACCCTCTCTCTCTCCCTCGTCTCAACACACAAAAACCTTTCAGCCACACAATGTCAACATTCGCTCCTGCTCTGCGGCAAGCCGCCCGCCGCGTTGCTACCAAGCCCGCCTTCGTCCGCCCCGCCTTCACAGCGGCCACAGTCCGCAACATCCACAACGTGCCTCCCAGGCAAGACGGCAAGCCCGGCTCGTACTCTCGAACTGACAAGACCATCGAGGTCGAGTACCCCGAGGAGGATGAGCTGCCCTCGTCCAGGCCCGTCCGTGGCGTTCCTGGCCAGTACGTCAAGCCTACGCTCGCCAGCTTCACCCTCGACGGCAACGTCGGTATCGTCACCGGCGGCGCCCGTGGTCTCGGTCTCGTCATCGGCCAGGGCATGGTCTACTCTGGCTCCAACCTGGCCCTGGTCGACATGAACAGTAAGTCGTAACTGCTAGATTTTTGCTTGATCCGAAGAAGAGGAATTGAACATTAACGCTTTGCCTTGCCAGAGGACGAGTGTGAGAAGCAAGCCAAGCTCCTCGTCGAGGCCTTCATCCGCGAGAACCCCAACGCCGAGCGCGTTCCCAAGGTCACCGCCCACTACGCCGACGTCTCGGACCCGGCCTCGGTCGACGCCTGCATCGCCTCCGTCATCGCCGAGCACGGCAAGATCGATAACCTGGTCACTTCTGCCGGCTTCACCGAGAACTTCGACGCCATCAGCTACCCCATCGAGCGCATGCGTAAGCTCTGGGCCGTCAACGTCGACGGCACCTACCTCTTCGCCACATCCGTCGCCCGCCATCTCATGGAGCGCAAGGCCACCGGCAGCATGGTCATGATCGGCAGCATGTCCGGCTCCATCGTCAACGTTCCCCAGCCCCAGGCCCCCTACAACGCCGCCAAGGCTGGTGTCCGTCACCTCGCTGCCTCCCTGGCTGTTGAGTGGGCTCACGCCGGCATTCGCGTCAACTGCATCTCTCCCGGTTACATGCTGACCGCTCTGTAAGATTTTTTTTTTTTACCCGCCAAGCCATCCGTTGAGGGGGAAAAGCTAACCAGTACAACTCTAAATAGTACCGAGAAGATCCTCGACGACAACCCGGAGCTCAAGGCCAAGTGGACTTCCCTCATTCCTCAAGGCAAGATGGGTCAGCCCAAAGACCTCATGGGCCCCGTCACTTTCTTGCTATCTGACGCCAGTGCCTACGTCACCGGTGCTGATATCCGCGTTGACGGCGGTTACACCGTCACCTAAGCGGTCGACGTGTTCCCAAAAGCAAAAAAAGGAGAAATAGAAAAGGGGAAAGGGAAGCATTTGAATTGGTTAAGCGGTTTTTCTATTTGGTTTCCAAGACGTTGAACACGACAACGTATCTTTCAATGGCAGGAGCGGATTCTCCTTGCCCCAGACGGGATGCTACATATAATGATAATCATCTAAACAAATACCCTAAAAAGAAGCATTTCCAAACAAACAATATCTACTACATCGAAATGTGTGACTTTCGTTATTTTTTTTTCCTTGATTGATTTCCGACGCAATAAGCGCAAAGTCACAAGGCCCGGTCTTCTTTCAACACAGTCCGAGGCTACAGCCTCGCGACACACAATCGAGCCACGTATACCCCAATGGCTTTCAAACTCTATATCAACCGAGAAGACGAACACATCTGTTTTGATAACTACAATAACTAACCTTTAGACTGAGACTCTTGATAAACGAGCGTTTCTGTCTTGTATTTTCCTCACGTCTTTCGACAAGATGACAGTATCCTCGAAGCCTTCTCTAGTGCAAGGCCTATTTTTAAAGCATTCCATCGTCGCCCAAACTGTTGTTGACTTGAGTCGCCACGTAGTAGTCCACGTAGGCGTAGTATAAACGTTTGCGTGCGCGTTCCGGCGCTTTGCCTCCGGTCCGCGATTTTAGATGACCATTATACTACTACTTAAAAAGCCAGCTTAATTCGACTTCGCTCAGCTATCTATCCCATTGCACGTCGCATCTCGATGAATCTGCCTGACCACTCATCACATAATCTTGCCTTTCATCCTAGTAAAAGACTTCGGGGGTAAACCCTTCGGAGCCTAGATGCAACATTAAAAAGTCTCCTGATGATCAGGAAAAAAAATTCAGATAATTCGTGCCACAAATATGGGCACTAGAGATAACCCAACTGCAGCCAAGTACTTAGCCAAGGCCATCATCAATCAGGGCATAAGAAATCTAATATCTCAAGTTTTGCCACAGATTCGCTGATTTTTTAGAATGGCTCCGCTGTTGTATAGATAGCGTTGCAACCAACCTCCGTGTGACATCTAATAATCACACACACACTCAGCAGCTGAATCTGGATAAACGAGAGGAGGGGGGAAACCAGAATTTTGCTTTTTTTCCACTGCTGGCCTGTCAATCTGCCCGTCTTTGGTAGACAGCTGTACATAGACGGGGCGGGGCGGGGCGGGGCGGGGCGAAGTTTGGAGTGGAGCGCGGCGGGTTGTTTTAAGAGAAGTAGAAGAAGAAGAAGCAAATTGCCAAGTACGGAGTAGGCAGAAAAAAATACTTGTATATTCTCGACTTTGATTCAAGGACTGTTGGGTTAGCGAAATTTCAGTCGAGACCTTTTTTCTTCTTGCACGATGCAACGCTGACCAAGTTTCCCGCGTTATTATGGTGTTGTTGGTTGGATAGCTACGAGTACTTAGGGTAGGGCGGCAGTGAGAGTGGGGGGACACTGCATTGCATATTCAACATTCTAGAACGTGTGGACTCTGTTCCATCGAAGGGTTGCAACCGCATTTTTTAGGCACGTACGGAGTAGGTATTTGCATAGCCACCAGACGTTCTCGCCAAACCCAACAAGCGAACAAGCAACTGCATCTGAATTTTCATGACAGAGGAGCTTTGCGTGCTCAGCCCCCTGAAGTTTGCTCCGTACATGTACGGAGTAAATGTAAAGTTGCGACGGATGCAGGCAGACAGATGCTCGGCCTCCCGTCTCAATAACAGTTGGGCATCAATGATGTGATAATGGGCAGCTTTTATGGGCAGCTTTGACCTCCGGAACTTGTCCTGTCGTCTGGCAATGATGCCGGTTTCGTAAATGATCCGTCGCCTACACCGCGCATGTTTTAGGAATTGCGACTACTTTGGCTAGAAGGCAAGGAAGTAGTAGTATTTTCGGTGAGGGTGTGGCGTCCAGGATGCCCTGTAACTTTGTATCCCCGGTCCCTGGTTTTCGGATCCCGCCAGCGAGCCGCGTACTCGGTAGCAGCACCTTTAACCCGATCATCCGATGGAGGAAAAATGACCGAATAATAAATAATCCCTTCCGGATCAACGGCGAAGGAAGAGTACATAGTCAAAGACTGAACCAAAGCTCCGATTGTTTTGGCTGGGCTACAAGCATGTATTGTGAGGCGACTTCTACTTCCCTGTTTGTTGACTGATAGTACCGAGTACCTAGGGCCGCAAGCAGGTTGCAGCGGCGTGGCCGGATCCAAAGAAGCTTGACCGCCGCGTTGGGTCAATGGCTAGATGGGAGGGGGGCGCCAGAGTCATGACCTTGTCCGGGAGTGGGGACAAGGGTATGTACATTGTACTCCGTACACTTCTCCAATTGCCAAGCTTAGAGTGTCTGATTTGCGAGTTGGAGAAAAGGCATGAGACGAGAGCAGCTGAGAGACCGACTGGCATTTGATCCGTTAGGGAAGAGATGAGACAAGAAAAGATTCGCGGAGAGCGGAGAGACGCGATCTCATTGTACTTGTAAAATGAGGAGAAGGGAAAAAA
Source organism: Trichothecium sympodiale (assembly GCA_003012115.1). Lineage (NCBI taxonomy): Eukaryota > Fungi > Ascomycota > Sordariomycetes > Hypocreales > Trichothecium > Trichothecium sympodiale. The sequence goes on from PXOB01000340.1 coordinate 4,515, forward strand.
AGAAAGAAGTAGTCGACCAGCCCGCACAAAGCTGACGCCGGTGACCTTGGGGGCGATCTTGATGTCTCGTGTGGCCTAGATTTTTTGTCCGTCTTTTCGGTGCCCAAGGGGCAGATTCTAGGCTAGCGAGAGTTGTTGGCTGCGTGACCACCCCCCTCCCTCCCCAAAAAAACTCCAAATAGAAAAACCCAAACGATCTAGGTGCCTCCAACTTACACAAGCCGAGTTAAAGTCAAGGGCTCACAAAAAACCTGCTTGGCCACGGGGCGGACCTGCAGCGATCTACCCTCCTTCAGCTGCCCTGATACATATGCACTGCACTGCCGCAATGCACAACTCCGCGTGGGTGGATTCCGCGTGCCTGAACTTGTGACACCCAGTCAGAGAGCAGAGACGCTCCTAGGCTTCTTATGCTCGACGAGATGTCTTAAAGGTGATGGCACTTTTGGGGTAAGATTGTCGCAGTCCAAAGGGCGAAAGTGGAAACATGGGGAAAAGAGGAGAGAGCTCCGATACCCTAATAAGGGCAAAGCAGGACAATCTGTTAGTTAGCCTGTGTCATGAGAAGGGGTCTCGAAGAATGGTGGGTTTTTGGTTGGGGTTGCTTTTTTATCATGTTTGCCTTGTTGTTGGAGTCGCGGCTCTCTCTCTCGTAGTCTGTGGAAAGAAGCAACAGCAAACGACCAGGGTTGTGAGCCCCATCCTTATCCAGGTTCCTCTTGCAACTTGGGACTTTGAACCTGGAAAAAGGGAAGTTGAAAAAGTTGACTTGAAATTCCCCGAATACAACCCTTTTTGACACGCCATTCAATGCTTTGCTGTTTGGGCTTCCCAATGTCTATGACCAACGACCGGGGAGGCTAACAACATTTTTGACGACGGTGCTTGCTGCTACTATGACTAGTAGTAAATAGTTGGGGCAAGGTAAGAGGAGTCAATTTGCAATCTTGTGTCAAGTTCAAGCTTCCTCGCTTCTACTCCCCCGTACCTTGACTTAGGTTCTCAACTTTGACCTCAACCCGGCGCGGTCCCTCTTTTCTTGGGCCGTTCTTTCTTTTCTTTAAACCTTTTGCTATTTTTCCCCGATCATCTCAAGACTTCGCCTCAACCTGTACCCGTTACTTTTTGTCTTGGGACTGAACAGGGTCCTCCCGCTGCTGGCAAGGGAACTTTTCTTCTTCTTCCTTTTTTCTACTTTCTCAATAATTGCTTTTTCCCTTTCAATTTGCGACTTCCCGCCTTTTCCCCTTCCCTTCCCTCCACTAGGCCCTCTTGCCTCGGTGCATCCCATTCGCTTCCCCGTGCTCCTCGAATGAGAAGAGGCAGTTACATACTTGACCGCTACTGGAAACCGCCCTACTTCTCGCCCTCGCGACTTCCCGGCCACCCGCCTCTGCCCTCGTGCTTTCCCGTTTTTATCTATTCCGTACCTTGGGTACTTGCCAGTGAAGTGGCCACTGCAGCTACCAAAGGTACTCTAACCAAGTACCGAGTACTTGTCGGACTTCTTTCTCCTCAGTTGTTGCGTGCAGCCTCTTAGACACGGATGTGCCTTCCCACTTCAGATAAAAAGAATCTTCTGGTATGAAGACCGCACGGCACGCAGCAGCTGACACGGTTGTTGACGTGTACCTATCAATATAGCCCAACCGTCTCTTTGTTCTCGACCTCTTCGCTTCCCGAATCTTATTTCTTTCAAGTCCCGGCAAAAATTCCTTTAACAACGGTGTGACTCGCTCTCTCGATTCACGTCCAAGCGCGTGTGCGGCACACCCAAGTCAGGCATTCATTGGGCGGCTTTACTGCAGCTTTCAGCGACGGCAGCATCACCAGTCACCAGTTCCGGCTTCCACATCTTCAACTTCAGTTACGGCTACGGCTATAGCTACGTGTAATCTGCATAGCCACCCTCGCCGTCCGTTGGCGCGATTCCCTTCACCTATCGAATATCCGTCCTACCTGGTCGGCTCCTGTCATACTTACACAGCGCTTGGTTACGGAGGCGATTCGGTGCCAGACGGCGAATAAGCGATCGTGGAGCCAGGGTCTTGTCACTACCTCTACACGACCTGGACCAAGCCCATCACTTCAGCTCTACTAATACTGCAGCATCATTGGTCACTTGTCGTCGCGATCCGGAATACGATCAGGATTACTCTCTTTCCGCTGCATAATTCGGTCACAGCCTTTGTCTCCGGCAATTCGAAGTGAATCACGATCTCGTCAGCAATCCAATTTATTTTAAGGGGAGCCTGAGAAGGATAAAAAAAGTTACCTTTTCTCGAGCAGTCTACTATTCCCGGCATCCACATCCTGCAACTTTGCTTTTTGGCACTGATCTCGCCCCGGGCTGAATATCTCGCAGCGATCATGTTATGCACACCCAGCAGGTAACCATTGCTCGTCTGGCTCCGGCTTCTGTGGTGGATATCATAGTGGGCGAATCATCACCTTTTGACAAAGACTGAGTTCTTCTTTGTTCACACCCTTTTTCGGTACCCTTCGATCGCCTCACCTCGACAAGTTGGCCTCTCGGCGGCAGAAACAAGAAACAATCACCAATAACTGGTTACATACTAACGCACGTACCTGTCAACGTATTCTGTCCATGACTAGGCCAGTCATCATATTGTATCCAACTCTCGTATATCATGGATCTTCCGCCGCCCATGATCCTGCCCAAGGGCATACTTGTTAACACGAAAGGGATATACCAAGAAGTAGCTGCATATCCCGAAGTCCCTAACCAGAAGCTTTGGGAATATTGGCGAGGCAAGCATTGGCAATTCTAACTCAAACAACTCCAGCCAGCTGACGACGTGTAGTTTACACGACAACAAACAAGGAGCTCCAGGACCCCACCGCGCGCCGACTAGAAAACTTCTGGTGGCAGGTATGGGGTAGTGACCGACGCAAATTAAGTGGTCGCACTCTGGCCCGATTATATGAGAACATCTCGCTCGGGCCAACTTTCGTGCCCCTGAGAGGCCCCCCCAATCGCTGGGAAGGCCCTGACGTAAATATATCCTCTATCCTGATCATCAATAGCTTCTAACCTTTCTAGGTTCCTCCCATAGTACGGCAGATCTTGGAAGACGTGAGAAACCGCGAAACGCACAACGGTCAACAGAACGAAGATAAGGACAGTGAACCCGTGAACAAACCCGTGCGACAGATGTCAAGCGCCTCGAGACCACCACCGCCACATCCTATCTTAAAAAAACCTAGAGGGTCGTCGTCGACCGGACCGCGTCCTACCGCTCGTTTCGTATCCCCAGTTGTCTCACCCGAAGACCATGGTGACATTCCTTCATCCGGAAGCACTATTGTACCCGCATCAGAGATGAAACCAACCAATGTCAAATCTCCATCGAAGAAGAAGACAACAGCGTCAAAGAAGTTTGTTGCATCAAAACGGCGTCCAGTTCTTGTCAGAAAGACAAGCTCGCAGTCGTCGGGCGGCTCCGACGGCACATCATCCAAAGAGCCTGCCGACTTACCAGTTGGATCGCGTAGTCCGCATTCATCAATACGGCCGGTCTCACCCATTATCGAGGGCGTTGTAAAGCCAACCCTAAACGGTTACGAAGATGAGAACTTGGATGAGGACTTGCAGACACCTACAAAACCAAGTGCCAAAGCTCTCGGGAAGCGCCCTATGGTGACACGAAAGCCAACATTTGAAAGGAAGGCGCACTCAAAACCCGGTGGCAAGGTATTACCTCCATTAGAACCGAAGCAAAAATCAGTAAAGAGTTCCAATCCGAAGAGCTTAGGAGCAAAGCGAGAAAGCATTGACGTCAAAAGCTCAAGCCCAAAACCTGCATGGGCAATCAGTAAGGATGAGGTATCACCACCTACTCATAAGGCTGCATCACCACCTACTCATAAGGCTGAACCTCCGCCTCCGCCTCCGCCTCAGGCCCCACAAACAAATTCTACGTTCTCATCATCGGCACCTGCAAAGGAACGCCGGAATCTTATCAAGCCCATGTCGATGGTGAACATGCCCAGTCTGTCTCGGGCAAGTGCAGCAGCTCCGGTACTATCAAGTAGTATTCCAGAACCTCGATCTTCGAAATTCCCGCCTGCTAGTGGTCCTCCTTCTTCATCAAGACCAATGCTCAAATCACAATCGGCCTCTGGATATAGCAGAACGAATTCGGGGCTGTTCACGAGTGCTACAGCCTCGACATCGAATATTGCCGCACAAGGAGTGATTGTAGACCAGTCGGGCGTGGGATCTTTGCCGCCTTCACCTTTCTTCGACCAGCATTTTGGCAGCTCTGAGACGTCTTCTTCATCCTCCATCTTGGACCCGAGGTTGGCCCCAACGCAGCCTTCTACCTCGGAACACGTCCCGTTGGGTAGGACGCGCAGTCAGCTCACTCTACTGTTGGAGAGGGAGAAGACCAGAGCGAACGCAAAGTCGCGAAAGTAGTTCTTTTAGACTATTGCACTAAACATGTCACCGACGCTGTACTTGCGTCTGTGCCAAGGGCTGGAACCTTCTATTTTCTAATCGGGATGCAGGGTTGTTGTGTCGTTTCCTTTTCCAGTTGTATCAGCGTGCATTTGCCAAAGGCGGTTTAGGGGAAGGCATTCCCCCCTGTTTTACGAGCAAGCATTAGCGGAGCTTTATACTTTTAACAGATCTAATGTGAGAACTGATATTTGATACCCGATCTGAAGATTTAGTCACACTTGTCTGACAGTGGCATTGGTAGATATATAATTTCATATCAAATGCGATAGCATTAGTCCTTGGCCATGAGGCGTTTGATGGACTGTACTAGTAACATTTTCCTAGGCACCTAACAAGAAACAATGACTTGCACTCTCTGTGCCGGATGATATGCCAACTGCTGTTTGCGTTTTGAACACTTGAGACGCCACTCCTGCCATTACACCTCGCCGAAAAAAGACAGCGATCCGAAAAATCTTGGTAAGACGCTGGCCACGTTGAATAATTAGATACATGAAATGGTAAACAAGAAAAAAGACACGTCGAAGGTGCCGAAGTAAGTAGTAGGGGGGAAATATTGCTGACGTCGAATAGTAATAAAGACAGAGGGGGGGGCTCATAAGCCGTACAGAACGCATGAGAATCGTCATGCATGATTATACACATGTAATAAAAATAACAAGGAAAGATTTTTTTTTTAGCAAACGGCTGAGACGCATTCCTAATCGCCCAGCCGTAACATCTTCCTTAACGCGCCAAACTTCTTCTTCTTGCCGGTGCTCGAGCCGGCGGCCGTGGCATCGAATGTGGGAGATTGCTGGACGGCAGTGGCACCTTGGGGCGAGGCACTTCTGCGCTGGAGGAACCCGGGCTTGCCGTTTGCCTCGGGACCGGCAGATGTGGCAGGGCGCTGAGCAGCAGTGTCATCCGAGTCAGGGAGAGGCCAGTCGGGACCTTTCTTCTGTAGTCGTGATTGACCCTGGTTGCCGCTGTTACTGCGGATGATGGCCAGCTCCTCTTGGCTGCGTTCGAGATGCGTGTCTCTGCGTGCCGCGCTCTCGTTGTGATCCCGCATGATCTTGCCACCTGCATCGGGCTTGCGGCGGAGGATTGAGCCCATGAAGCTGCCCCTTCGTTGACGAGGGCGCTCAGACGCGATACCTTGGGTGCTAACTTGACCTGGTGGTGGGCTGACCATCATACCGCGGCCGGAGCGGGTGCGACGCAGTTCACCAACAGTTTCGAGATCAGCAGAACCATTGCCGCTGGCGACGACGGTATTTCGCTTTGGCTGGACCATCTCATCATCACTATCAGGCAAGTCGGGAGAAAGACTAGGTCTCACGGAACCAACGTCTAATGCGACAGGAGCAGCACCTCCTCTGCTCGTCTTGCTGCTGCTGCCTGCGCGCAGAGTTTTGGAAGCCAGGCCGCCGCCCATGGAGCGGGGTCGAGGAGCCTCTTCCTCATCGCTAGAGTCTGCGAAGCGGCTGGTGAACAGTCTTGGACCGCTCTCATCTTCACTAGAATCAGCAAAGCGGCTACCGCTATTTCCCTTCTTGTTTCTCTTGTCGGATCGACCGAAGGGATTGCGTATCTTGGAAGAGCTTTGCTGGCTGGGCGCTTCTCGCAACGATGTCCTCATACCGCGTGAGCCCATACCGGTGCCCATAGCAGGAGAGGGAGACCCGACATTGGGTCTTCGGAAGGTTGATCCAGTGGGTGAAAGGGATCGAAGGCTGAAGCGACTGCTACCCTTTGCAGAGCTCAGGGGCGACTCAGGGGCCGGCGCAGCCGTAGTGGCAGTAGTTCGCATTGTCCGCCTAAAGCCCATCCCTTCGCTGCCGTTAAGTCGCATGCGCTGGAAGCTGCTCTCGCTAGAATCCGAGTCACGTCTCTTAGGTGCAGGTCTCATGCCAAGACCACTCGAAGATAGTGGCCGCTCTCTAGAGGGTTGATCTTGGCGTTGCTGAGTGCTCTTAGAGACCTCGGTAGGGGTAGATGTATGGTATGAGACAGGTCGTGTAGGACTTTCCGTAAGCCCAGCAGACCCGTTGGATCGCAACGTTTTACGCATGTTGCCTGATGACTGTGTCATTGGCTTCGGCTCAGCAGGGGGCTCGCCGCGAAGAGATTTGTGGAGCTTGGTTGCTGGGGCAGTGATCTTCTGGGGAACAGGTTCTAGCTGAGGTGTGTCATCGGTCCAAGTTGTCCCTGGCTGAATCTGATAAACACGGTCAGAGGGCTTGGCCGGCTCCTCGGTTGCAGTACCACCTGCTGATGTATCTAGAGGGACAGCAACCATGGGTTTATCAATGGATTTTCTCTTCTTGTGCTTCTTTGGTTTGGGAGATGCCTCCATGTCAGCCTCCTCACCAGCTTCTTCCATGGCCTCCCTCTCGAGCTGGCGGCGCTCATCCACTGAGAGACTGCGCCAGTAGGTTTTGGCGTTTTCCCAGTCATCGGCCGTTTGAGGTGGTTTAGATGTTGATTCCGTAGTCCCACGAGCTATTTCGCCCGAGGTTCTCCTCGCTTCAATCATCTTCTCCACTATCAGCTCCGAGGTCTTGGGGTTGCTATGCCCGCTAAGCACGGCGTCCAAAGATATGAAACCTTCTCCTTCAAGCTCAGACAAGTCTTCGTAAGCATCACTGTATATACTTTCTTCACTTCCGCTCACGCTGCTCTCATGGTCTTCCTCCTTGATGTCCTCGACTGGGATTCCCGTAGTAGGGGCAACCACATGATGAGTAGGTAAAGAAGTCTGATGCGCAGTTTTTGGCGTTTCGGAAGTGCTGGCTGAAGATACCTCTGGGCGCTCAGCGGGGAACCCTCCTGGGACGTCAAAGTATTCATTTTCAGGTGAATTTGGTGTCTCGATTCTGTGGGGGCTGGGCTGAATGATGGCAATAGAAGGCAAGATCGACGAACCCCCCAAAGTAGATCCATTGGCCTTTTCATCTTTCTCGGCTTGCTCTGCCTTCGTTGGCTCTTCCGGACTCGTGGTGGGAATCTTGTCTACAGACTCGAAGAACGGCTCGGAGACCTGCGTAGACGTGGGCTCTTCCGTATCAAAGTCGTCATCGGAACTTTCCACAGAAGAACTCATGTATCCGCCACCTTCAACAGAGGTTACGACTGGTGGTAGTGGCTCCCTAAACTTGGAGATGTTGGCCTCGTTCCTGGAAGCTTCCTGTGTCAAACCATTCCCGATTGCCGAATCAACCGAGGAAGCGGTATCTACAGATGAGGTGTGTCGATGAAGGCTAGATGACTGAGGCGACCAAGAACGCTCATTTGGTCGAACTAATGGTCGTTCATTGTCAGGCTCCCGAGGCTTCTTTTCCCTCACACTTCCGAAGAGGGGCAGAGCAGGCCTCGGTGTCATTGTAGTCTCTTCTTCATCTAAGGATTTGTCCTTTCTCGCCCTTCCAATTAGACTATGCCAAGGCTTCTTCGTCTGTGGGCTGGGGATTATTGGCGTGTCTGTCTCGGGAGCTTGTGCAGACTCTCCGACAACAATGTTTTGGTCATCGTTGAAGCTTACCCTGACACTCTTCTTACGAGCTATGGCAGCCTCATCCTTATGAGCGAAGCCTGAGGCATCAGACCCGTCATCCGATGGAGAAATTCCCCTAACGGAGCCAGAATGTTTGAGAGCAGACTTGCGAGGTGATAATGAGCGCGGCGGAGGTTCGTGTTTAATCATGAGCGAATCTGGGGTGGTCGCGAAATGGGCCGATCGTACTGGGCTCTCAGAGTGGACACGAGCCTGTCGTACACTTCCCACTTGGCTTGGCATCGTGGTAGTTGTAGGCTTATGAGAAACAGGGGGCGCATTATCCACCACCTTGTCTTTGAGCTCGGCTTCCGGATCTCTGGATCGTGAGGATCGAACCGGTACAGCATCTATGGCACTGACAGCTCGAGTCTCTTGGGGTCTATCGTCAGACTCTTCGTCAGAGGCCAACTCATCCGTGGTGCTCTGACCCAATGCAAGTGGGCCTCTTGAAGAAGCAACAGTCGCACCATCGGCAACCCTCATATCCAGCTTAGCTGGCTGTGCGTCATTGGTTTTGTGTTCCACTAGTGCATCATGATGGGTTTGTGGTGGTGTAACAGCCGCCATTGGTGTTTCCTCATGTTCGTCATCCGTCACCTCGTCAGCGAGCTGCGTTGAGGCTGTGGAAACAGATGATGCTGCAACAACGGGTTCAGGGGTGCTCTGCCGAGGTGCCTGCAACGGTGTGGATTTCGGCACCTCCACAGGAGCAACCTGTGGCCTAGACACTGTGCCCTTTGCGAGGTGCGACCCGCCTCGAGGAGCCTCCGCCTTTCGTTTCTTGACCGGCTTGTCAGCGGCCTCTCGCACACTCTGCTGACGATTCATGAGATCGACCTTGGAGGCAGTCGGAATCATCCTCCGCGAGTTAGGGTCATACACCATGACTATTTCCTGACCAGGGTGCGGCGAGAGTGTGGGGGATTCGGCACCCATTCTTGCGCGAGGATACGAGAAGTTGATGGAAGGGCTGGCGCTCCTCGCTCGCGGCTTATGAGTTTGGTAGGCAGAACGCAAGACTGCATCGGAGTTGCGTACGTTGCTCGCCTCGCCTGCAGCAGCAGCTCCAAACCACGAGCCCTGCTTCCCATCCTTCATCTTCTGGCTTGCAGTACGAAATGGCTGAGTCGAGAGACTGGCGCTCGCTCTATGAGCGGCTTGCCCCCGTGGCAGGTTCGGTACCGGCGGAACGTTCTGATGTGAAGGCAGGCCCCGTCGGGGACTTTGTCCTCCTGGGGACGGGGACCTGAAGGTTCGCTCGGACATTGACCCATTGCTGGGCGTTCTGCGGAGCGTGTCACGGCCTCGTCCGGCACTGGACACAGAGGCGCTCCTCCTCACTGTACGTCTCGACTGCGCTTCGGCGACATTGGTTGGTGTAATTGGTCGAGCTCTCAGCGCTGCAGCGGCTGCAGCGGAGGATAAATTCGTAGGCTGAGGTTCGCGACGCATAAAGGCCGAAGCAGCGGCGGTGGCTGCGTTGGGATTCGCCGTTTCCCTAGTCAGAGGCTGTTCATGATGCAGCAGAGCCATGGTCAGCGATGTCTGTCCTGCGTCATCACATAATGGGGATTGTCGCAAAGGTCGGATGCCCGCGCAGTCGCAGGTTGAAATAAAAGAAAAGGACTAAAACAAGCTTTCTCTTCCGGCCATCGACAAAAGTGCGTCATTGCAATTTGCCGAAGCATGTAACCGTGGCGGATTCTGCTAGGCCCCAAGAAGCGCGAACTCTATCCCGCTGAGATATGCTTGTTCTTTCTTTAGAAACGTACCTGAACAGGAGGCCGATTCTTCCTTGAGCCTCCAAACATGATTGGCAGAGGTTTGGATAGAGCTTTGATCGCTTCCTCTGCTTCCTCTGGGGAACTTTTTGCCCTGGTGTGTTTATGTTTATATAGTCATTACAAGATGTCGAGTTTCGTCCCGTCGCGTGCTTCGTTGTAGGAATAAAAAGGGGTAATTAGGAACCAGCGAGTCGATAATGAAGAAGGGGGGGTCGTGGCGTCTCGGTAGTGGCACGCTGGAGAATGAAGGATGATGTTGAGACGAGACAGATGGACGATTGAGACTGGCGGAATCGGAATCGACCCGAATCGGGCGGGAACGTGCTGTCTAGGCCGTCGCCGCAGCGTTGCTGCAGCGTTGCCAGTCAATGCATGACGAAAAGGCTGATGGGATGCAGGGGGGATCTAGCCAAGCCAAGCTTAGCGCCATAACTTACCAAAGGTCCAACGAAGCCGATGCAGCACTACTTGCGCCAATAGCACCGACGTATTTCGCTTCACCTGCGTTTATTACTCCGTAGACACGCCTGAAACTTGCACACGCACGCAAAACCCATACTTGTACATACAGACGGAGTACTACCTAGCAGTACGGTGAGCTGTCCTATCGTTAGTCTTACTTGTTGTTGCCTTTTCCGTTTTTCCCACGATGCTCATGGTCCTGTTGGCATCCGTTTAATTCTCCTCTTCGATAGCTCACCGCGCCAACTACCCAACTTCGTTTTAGGCTGCTCAAGAGATCTTCATTTTCATCTGATTTAGCGCCGGAATCAACTCCTTCCCCCACCAGTAGCTGCACGTTCCTCCCTGATTGCCTCAACATGGATGGCCACATTGCCCGGCACGCAGCTCTCCCGCATCGCGCAAGGCAGGCTAAACTGTGGATTTTCGCGGAGAATTTCGTGCATTGAGATTGTGGCGTCGTTGCCACTACCTACCTACTTGTTTATAGTATCCATACGGACAAGTGCAAGAGGATAGGATGAAGGAGAACATCAAGTTTGCACCCACTCGTATGTGCAACATGTCACTTCACCGTATGACGCTCTTGGACTTGAATATATATCCTTTGGATGTCAATACCCTTACGCTAGTAAAAACAGTAGTAGTATGATAGCTACCAATACGCTGCCAACACCGAAATCTAGCCCCTAGAGTCCTCTCCCCACCGAGACAACGCTAGTAATTGAGCCAGACCACAATATCAGCTAATCTTGCCTTCATCGTTAGAATAGAGGAACGATTTCAAGGCCGAGAAGCCTTCGGACATCATCTTAATGCTCGGACTGTCGTAGACACTGAAGGCCTGACGGGTGCCGAGCCTCGGCACGTTTCCGCACAATAGACCCAACGAGTTGCAAATACTCATCATAGGTGATTGATTCACAGACGCGCTTACCAAGCATCTTTGATGGATCGCCTTCAGCTTGGCGCCCAGCACGTTCCGAAAGAGACTCAGGAGCACCATCCTAAGTTCTAATTGGACGCTCGATAGAGCCTTGTCCAGCTCCACGAGTTCCTCCACCTTTACTCGCCCCCCCGCCAGCCTCTATTAGCGGAGGTGATCGAGGTGTTGGATCGGACGTGCCGTCAATACGATAGCCTAGGTCTTCTGATTGCGTCGTATGTCCTGGTGCGCTTCTCGCCGACTGGTTGCCTCGTTCGTCGACATGCTCAGCATGAGGTTGAGTGGCGGGTGGTTCTTTATTAACAGCCTTGCCTGCCTTCTTGCCTTTACGTGCCTTGGCCTTGGCCTTTTCAAGCAGCCTTCGACGGTCCGCCTCTTCCTGGCGAATTTTGCGGTCCCGTAGTTCGTACGCCCTGATAAGGGCTCGAGGTGGCTCTCCAAAGATTGCTTCGTACTCACAGAACTCGCAAATCCAGATATCTTCTGGTTTGGGTGGATTGTTGTAGTTGTGTTGTGCCTCTAGACGGCGGCGATTCCGTGCTGCTGCCTTCAATTCCTTGTTCAAGCTTTGTCGCTCCTGACGGCGAGTGGTAGCAGAATCTCTGGGAGGCCTCTCCGAAGGCTCAGCGGTTGCGGTTGTGTGATTTCCACTTGACGACATCCTGCTCTGGAGGGTGCTATTCTTGGATGAATGGCCTGAAGTCATTCTTAGTTTCTGATCCCACACTCAGATATGTTCATCGAGACTTACCAGGCCACTGCAGGGAACCGGGTACTTGGGAGTTGCAAGTGAAAGTGAATTGGCTTGACGTAGGGCCTGTCTTTGATGAAAGTGAATGCTGTTGTAGCAGGCTCACGTTCTCTTGGCCCTGATCCTGAGGCCGGAATTTCTCGGCCTTCGCTATGGCGTTGGAAATGATACCGCTTCCTTCGGCTTCTAGTAAGGGAAAAGAATGATTAGTAAATATACTGAAAGTGAGAATAACGCCTCAACAAGGCTGCGGTATCGAAGTGCGATAGTCGCCATAAGCATAGCTTAATAAAGCTGAATACTGAGCCCTGCTGATGCGACCTCTGATACCACTCCAAAACTGTCGTAGGGCTTGACAAGTCAGGCGTAACATGCGCTTGCACTGAAAGATTCTACTGCGGAGAAGTAGAGATACTCAAGCATAATGACAGTTGCGGCAGTTTGTGGAACAAAGTTTGGGCAATTTCAAGGATGACAAACCTGGAGTCGCCCATTGGGGGGCGGAATGACGAGGCAAGCGACCTGCCCAAGTGTTGTTGCCATCGGAAAGAGCTCTCAAAGGGTCCCTAGCACTCCCAGATCGGCCGAGCCTTCCTCTTCCGGAGCCAAACATGCCATGGTTGGGTGAAGTGTAAGGTCCAATGGCGGAATGACCAGCTGTAGCATAGTAGTGAGACTTCTCGCCATTTGCATCATTGGACAAGCTACCTGTTGCGACAACGTGAGCAGTGTTCCCACTCCCAGACATGTGAGAAACAGCATGAACCGAATCTCCAATGGAAGGAATTTTACGCTTCTTGTTGTTATTAGTGTTTTCAAACGAGTCGTATGTGTCGATCGACGAAGATGTCGAAGGAGGAGCTTGAGGATTCGCTTGTCGGGACTGCTCTGATTTGGCCGGCCATCTGATAGTTCGATTCAGAATTTGGGGGGGTGATCGAGCCACATAAGCGCTTCGGTTGGTTGAGCTGTTTGGTGCGGCGCCGTTGGCATTGCGTCGCGGCGTATAGTTCTTCGTAGCTTCAGCTCGGCTGGCTTGATCGGCTGCAGCCGCGGTGCCCACGCGGTGAAGGGTTTCGTCCTCCTTTATAATATATTCCTCCCTGCTAGAACACGCAGGATATTGGAATAGAGGGAACGGAACATGATTAGAAGGAGGATACTTGATCGTGTCGGCGACTTCTGGTGATAGTTTCTCACGAAGTCGACGTCTCGGAAGAGGCCTGATAGGCCTATCGGGAAACAGACTGGAGACAGTGTCGGGAGACATCTTAGGGCCCTGATCTGGAAAGCGAAATCGCGTCAGCCGGACGATGCAAATGATTGTACAAGCCCCAAGTAAGCTCATGACGCTGACGATAACCATGGTGAGGAGGGGAGTATGTAATGTGGGGTGCGAAATTGTGGCACAGCGCGTGCGCCAGTGAAAAGGAAATTCGGATGATGGCATGATGGATTAGTCCGGGAAAGAGCAGGGTGCGGGCTATCTCGTCAAGTTTTCACGATAAAAAGGGCTATACATAGGGAAAGAGGGGAGCTGAGTATCAAGCAACCTACCCATCAAACAAGATCCAGGTCCATCAAACGAGGCAGCACCGCTCTGAAACGTGTCGCTTGTACAGCAGACAACGCCAGAGCAGTAGCAGCTATTGAAACAAATATATTACTTTGACGAGAGCAATCTCAGAGTTGCTCGTTTATATGATCGGGTGTATTCGTGAACAGTGACGATCGATTGGGCTCTACGGGGTTCTGCTCCATATCTCGGATCAGTAAGAATTCCAATAAAAGATATATAGAGCCATGTCGCTGAGCTTGTATTGAAATAGTTGGTTCTTATAAAAAGCTGGCTGCCAATGGCTCGTTGTTTGGAATACGGGCATGATTGATGCCTTACCAAGCATGTGAGGGACACTTCGGTCCAGCAGTTGTCGCCCGTGCGGAGGGGTCGTATTCCAACACTCGCAATACCCGTTGCGCTCGTCCAGAAGCTACCCAAAAAGATGAGCGCAAAGAAGCGATCAGTACAGCGCAGTCCAAAGAACCAAGCTCTTGACGATGAAGAAGAGGATCGTTTGGGTTCGATGGGTGATGACAACATTCGCCAGGGATGGCCATCACTTCTTGGGAGGTAATCAGGAGGTGCCTATCACTGTGGGCGGGTGTGGCAGCCCCAGGGCCGGGGCGGGGGGTTTAGTAAGCAAACCTGGAGGCGGGCAGTGAAGAACCCAGCTTTGGGGCTTGAATGGATACCACCAACGAAGTAAACTCGATCAATGCAGTTGCTCTTTCACCGTTCGGCATTTCACACAAAAGTTGTTATGCACCTCAAATTTGCGTATTAGTGCCCGTCCCAACGGAGCTTACAAGTGGTGGGTTCGATCCAACCTTACTTACTGCCCTGGCATGCGCCGATACTTGTGCCCCCGAGGCTCCAAAGCATATCATGACGTTTGTGCTTATCGATTAGATATTGCATACGCCCGATAAGCTATCGCCAACCTGACGTCGCGCGCGTCGATTTCTACCAAGTCAGCGCCCTTTACGTGTCCACGCTGTCGAATGATGGCCACATCTAGGGCTATAAAATTCTTTGATTGATGGCTTTTAGCAAGATGCGCCGGCAGATACCTCCGTCGTAATGACTTTGCATCTGACACAATGGACTGCAAATAGCAACCCTGCACCTTGAGCGATGGCGGCGCACGGCCCCGCACAGAACAAAAAAAAAGTCGCGGCTGAACGTGGAAATTTGGATGGTCTTTTGGTGCCAAAATATACCGGCTCTTTTTGGCCGTATACAGTGGTTGCATTCTGGTCAAAAGATTATGTCCACGAGGAGGATGGGATTTTCTTACATTGGATAGTCCGGTCACCCGTTCGAGGTAAGGTGAGAGAGGTGGGTTCAAGCGACAGATGCTCAGTCTACCATTGGCTGACTAGCTTGACCTGACGTGCCTGCCCAGTGGAGCGAAAAGCACTCCAGCTGCGTCCGTCCACCAGACCACCGGCAGCCGAGCAGAGCACAGCGCCAGTGAGCAGCAGAGCGCAGAGCGCAAGGTCCATCGGTGGTCGTCAGTCCTCGTCCACCAGCCCTCGCTTCTCCAGACCAGACAGCCTGCTTCTCCTCCCACCCCTCTCCTCTGTCCGCAATTTCTCTAGCATTTGTTCGACAAATTATGGTCGTTCGACGTCCTTATTCTTTCTCCAGCATGAGAAGTTGTCAATTCTTTTCTCCAAGTGGCCCAACACAGCCTCGCCTCGCATAGCTTTTACGCAGCAGCCATCATTCATCTCTGCCATCCTCGTCGTGGCCATCCGCGCTCGTCCCGGCGGCAGCTTCTGCTTCCAACATCCATTCCCTTTCAGCAATAGCATCACTAAGCTATTACAACTCAGATTATCTCTCCATGCACATTTCTCCGATCTTCTGGTAGCTTTTGTATACCCTCCCCCTCTCTCAACCGCGCTCACCCTCACGACCGGGCCTCAATGGCACCTCCGTCCCCTCGTCGCTCCTCACGGGCTCGCGCGACCAATGCTCTGTCGTCCAGCTCATCAGGCGCGTCTGGCCGCGTAGAGAGAAGCACGAGGAATAACAAGACGCCCTCGGGCAAGTCAACACCCAGCGCATCGCTCTCTTCAGAACCGCTCGACGACTTTGACGACACCCTTCTCGGTCGCAGGCGGAAACGCGGACAGGATGATGACATGGACAAATCATTACGGACGGACAATACAAATACCCTCGAAGGGAGTGACGACGCTCAGGATGATGAAGATGAGGCTGTTAGGTGCATCTGTGGCTCCGAGGAGTACCCAGGTCGCCCTCCCATAGAAGGCCCTGATGTCGATATTTTCGCCGGCATCGAACTTACGGATGACGTTACCGGCTTCTTCGTTCAGTGTGATATCTGCAAAGTCTGGCAACATGGAGCCTGTCTAGGAATTTTCAGTGCCGAGAGTTCCCCTGACGAATATTTTTGCGAGCAGTGCCGCAAAGATCTTCACAAAATTCACGTAGCATCCAACGGGTGAGTTTTATTTTCTACCAAACAATGATCGCAATTGCTAATTGAGATTGTCAACAGTCAGAAATACTCCAAGTACCTACCTCTGCACCGGAATTCGCGAGCAACGTCCCGAGCAACATCGATCGTAAAGGACGGCACTCGTTCACCCAAACCGTCAGGGTCGAAGAACTCCCGCCCGCCCTCATCCTCCCAGTCTAAACGTCGTTCCACCATGAATAGCCGCGATGCTGCCTACGACGATGAACAATTGCTACGAGCGATCGAGGCAAGCAAGGAGGATAACGGTGCCGACGGCACCGAGACTACACTCAGACGAACGAAGCGCGGACGCAGTAATAGCGAGGAGTACGTTGCTACGGCACTTGACCAATTAGCAGATGCTGATAGTCCCAGTAATGTTCTGGCAGTCAAGCGACAGCGCACCAATTCTCAGTCAGAATCGCCCATCCTAGAGCACAATGACGTCCCGACGCCCGATCAATCCGACGACGAGGGTCAAAATCGTGGTTCTAAGCGAGTTCGAAACGGACGAAACATCCGCGAAAGGTTGGACAAGGACGACAAAGAAAGACAGCGACTCGAGGCGGCAAATAAGCGCAAAGGCCGTGTAGAACGACGACGAGGTGATGGTAAGTTTTTTTTTTTCTTTTTACTTGATGTGAGATTTAGGTCTCGTGTGTTAACTGAGTATAAGATACAGAGACGTCGGAAGAGGCATCGCTCGCCGTTTCAAAACCGCAATCAAATATTGAAGAACCCTTGGGTACCCTCGAAACAACTCCTGCCCCGCCGACACCTGGTACTCCACCCGGAGGTCACACAGCCGTGAGCAGTTCGCACAAGAGGGGAAATCGAAGTACGCACAAGAAAACAGCAAAGGCAAAGTCGCAGGCCGCCCCTAGCCGCGATGTTTCTCCGGCTCGGTCCTTGTCACGCGATACCCTCAAGAACGGCGACGAGCCAGTCCTGGTGAGCCATCCGCGATCGATCCCCGTCGATGTCAAGCCCAAGCCCAAGCCTGCGCCGACACATAAAATGAGCATGCTTGACATGAGACGCCGGGTGGCTGCGATCATGGACTTCATCTCCCGCACACAAGTGGACTTAGCTGCCGAGGGTAGTCTCCCCAGCAGCAGTACCAGCAGCGGGGAAAGCTCGCCCCAGAAGACGCCGACACAAGTTAATGGGCTCAATGGGGTGATGCATCACGAGAAGGAGTTCAGGGAACTTAGCTGTGTAGAGATGATGGATGCTCTGACACGTGATATGGTCAAGTGGCAGAATCAATATGCATAAGGCATTCTACATCAGACGCGAAGATGTCTCTTCGCCAGTGTACATTTCGGAAAGGGTTGCCGCGCAAAAAGTGCTGTACAGATTAGGGTGGCGTTGGACTGGACATATTTGGGCGTTATGCGTTTGCACAAAGGGCCATGGACTGCCCAAGGCGCGGATTTTCGGCATTGACTTGACTATTACTTTCTTCCCTCTGCGTGCTATTGCAAGGACAACATACCCCCCCCCTTCTGATTTTTATATTACAGAACAGGAATATGCTTCACGCTATTCCATAGATGGTACAATTTCGCTTTTTCCTTTTCTTATTCTTTTCATTCTTGGCCATGCAGTGATGCTGCTAGCATTGAGTCTGAGGTGTTTATATTCATCCATTATTAGTGTGGTTTTACATAGTCGTACAAGATATGCCCGCTCGGTGCTGGGCGCCGCATTATCGAATGAACAAACGAGCATCTACCTAAGCATCTGCTCTACTCTTCTTCCTCTGCTCTTTGTCCAGTTTCCTGGCCTGATTCATGCTCAGCTGGGGCTCCGCGACCATGAGCTCGTGCGCGCGGACGTCTTCGTCCGACAGGTCATCCAGCACAAACTTGCCCATCTTGCCGCTCCTCCAGAGCGAGAGCACCCTCGAAGCTGCTTCTTGCACGTTGGGCACGCCGCCGGGCAGCAGCCGACCCTCGCGTTTGGCCACGGCGCCGAGGAAGTCATCGACGGCGTTGGTGGGCTCACAGTACCGCGCGTAGACGGCGGGATCGAACTTGTTCAGCCTGAAGAGCAGGTAGTCGGCGAGGATCTCGTCTGGCACGAGACCCTTCTTGATGCCGTGCGCGAGGGCGACCTTGAGCATCGTCTCACCGTCCTCGACGTAAGGCTGGAATATCCCCGGCGTGTCCATGACGTAGACGCCCGAGCCCACGCCGCCCTTCTTGTCCTCGGGGTCTATAATTCGGACGGCGGTGCCCACCTTGCGCGTCACGCCGGCCTGGTCGCCCGTCTTGGCCGCCTTGGCCTTTTTGCCTTGGGACCCCGCGCTGCGCAGCGCGTTGAGGAGTGTGCTCTTGCCGACGTTGGGCATGCCCACCACGAGTGCCCTCAGTCCCGTCAGGCTGTCGTGCCTCGCGGCCACGTCCCTCAGCCGCGCAACGAGCGCATCCGTGCTCCTCTGGTTGTTCTTGTCCCAGAACACGGCCCGGTCGCCGTACACCCTGCGCAGCGCGTCCCGCGCGCCCCGCGAGTCGCTGCCCAGGTCCGTCTTGGTGTACACCACGAGGCGGTCGCGCCCCGCGAGGGACCGCTCGAGGTGCGGGTTGTGCGTCGAGAACGGCAGGCGGAAGTCGCGGCACTCGAGCACGAGCGATATGAGGGGCAGGATCACCTTGATCTTGTTCGCGCCCGCCTGGTGGTGGCCGAGGAAGTACGTCTTCGGGATCGAGTTGGGGACGGGGAAGGTCGCGCGCGGGGTAAAGGCCGCCATTGCGGGTTTCGTGTGTGTCTTAAGCGGGGATTGGCTCACGGTATGTGTGTGAATTCCATTGTTGGCATCACCCGAGACATGGGCAGAGGTGGCGCGCGCGTTAACAAGCCCTCTTCTTGGACCATTTATTACAATGTCCGAGGAATGACGTTTTGCGAGATTGCTGAGAAAATCGTTCGGTAGACCTCGCGCGCGCGCGTTTAAACCCCACTTCAGCTTCTCCCCCACTAGGGGTACCTGACCAAACGTGCCGATAAGGAAAATTAAAACTCGCGATAAGGTGAAAACGTGACGGGTCCCGCCCTCGGAAACAAAAAAAAAAACTCAATTGGAAGTGGGAAAAAAATTTACTCGTGTAGCCAATCACACGAGAAGTACATAGCACATGTATGCGTATGCACCCAACTGGGAACTTTCCCATTTACATACAAGACTTTCCAGGGCCAGGTCCCTTTGCACATACCATACATGCATATGCAGTGAGGGGATACGAAGCACTTTGGATCTATTGAATGGGGACCAGCAGGGATACCATCATGGGTACCATCTGCAACCCACTCGTTGAATCCATCTCACTCATTCGTCCTGTTCTGAAGGGACGGCAAAACGGAGGTGTAGGTACGTGCTCTTAGCCTGTGGCGATGCTGTTCAGCTGTGGTGAAGGGACTCGAACACTTTTCTTCTTCTTCTTTTTCTTTATAAACACCTAGTTTATAGTCGCATATGGCGGAAAAAGTCATTCCTAATGAAACAGTTTTGCCTTTTATATCATCTCGACTACCGCACACCTCATCGGGGTTATCGTGAGGCCGCAAATCTTATCTCTGTGCAATGACGACAGCTGCTGGGTCCAGTGGCCGTCATAACCCAACCCGCTCATCACAGGACAGCGCAGACCATGTATCACGACAATCCGGTCGAGATGGCGTATCAACAGTACACCAACGAGGTTCGTCCAGTCATGGGCCGCCCAACGAAAGAACGACGGCTCCGACGGAATATCAACGCAATGACAGCCGCCCTCGAAGCTCATCCAGATGGAAGTCGTACTTTGAGCCTGGAGGCAACCTGAGACCGTTTCGCCTCCTAAAGCAGGATCTCATCAACGTCAAAGGCCGCTACGTCTCGGATTGGCTCGTCTTCAACCAGCAGGTCGTGGCGAGCTCGGTTTACATCTTCTTCACCAACATCCTGCCGGGCATCACGTTCGCCAGTGACTTGTACAACCTCACCGGGAAGTCATGGGGAACAATTGAGATTGTCTTTAGTACCGGTCTCTGTGGTATAATCTTTGCTCTGTAAGTCCAATCTCAACGCAGCAAAACAATATATTCATCATGGGTGGCTTACTGACTCGCAGTCTTTCTTGACCAGATTCTCAGCACAGCCCCTGACCATCCTGGGCGTGACGGGTCCCTTTTCCGTGCTGGCGGAAAATGTCTATACCCTCTGCGAGAATCACCTCGACGTTCCCTTCCTCCCCGTCATGGCCTGGTCCCTCATCCACGCCGGCTGGATGCACTACCTCCTCGCCATCTTCAACGCCCACGATTGGACCATGAAGTACGTCACCAACTTCAGCACCGACATCTTCTCCCTCCTCAACTCCATCATCTACTTTTACAAGGCCGCCAACGAGCTCAAGCGGACCCGCGAGCGCACCGAGTTCGCCGCCTTCTTGTACGCCATCATAGGTGCGGTCGGCACGTGTCTGCTTGCCATATTCCTGTCCACGGCCAATTCCTGGACCCCGCTGTTCCATCGCTACGTCAGGCTAGGTTTGACGGAATACGCGGCTGCCATTTCCATCATTCTCTGGATCGGCATCCCGTACGTGGGCGAGCTGAGGACGTTGGAGCACGTCAAGCTCGACGTTCAAACCACGTTCCGCCCTACGAGCCCTGATCGCACCACCTTTTTCGTCGAGTTTTGGAAGGTGCCGATCGAATGGGTCTTCCTGTCCATGATACCGGGCGCCATTGTCACGGTGCTCTTCTACTTCGACCACGAGATCAGCAGCATCATCTGCACGGTGAAGCGATATGGGATCAAGAAGCCTGGCGGTTTTGCGTGGGACGTCTTCCTGCTCGGCACGACGACGATTATATGCGGTATCCTGGGGATTCCTCCTGCTAACGGCTTATTGCCACAAGCGCCTCTTCACTCAGAATCGCTGCTACACTACGTGCGCCAAGATCCGGTCACGGCAGAAGATGGCGAGAAAAGGGAGGAGGACAGCACCCCCGCGCAGCCGCGCCATGTCCCCAGGACGTACGAGCAGCGGTACTCGCCTTTTATCCAGGCGGCGCTCATCCTCGTCTTCGTCTCTCCGCCGTTCCAGCGCCTGCTCGGCCTCACGCAGACGTCGGTCCTGGCAGGCCTCTTCATGTTCATGGGCTACCAATCACTTTCGGTGAATCCCATGCTCAGCCGCGTAGGCCAGATGCTCACGCCGAGATCCGAGCTGCCGGAGCTCCCCGTAGGCGCCACATGGCTGGGGGTGCATCTGTACACCCTGAGCCAGGTCGTCCTGACCGGCATCGTGTTCGGCATAACGCTCACGGTCGCGGCGCCGGCCTTTCCATTGGTCATTATTGCGCTTGTGCCTGTGCGCCTGACGGTCATGAACAGGATCTGGTCGAGGGAGACGTTGATTCTCGTTGATGGCTGGGCTTGCAGAGATGGCACGCCCGAGGACGGACCCGATGAGGGGGTAAACCAGCTACGTGCAGATGATGAGGAAAAGGGGAAGGCCTGAGCGAGGCGTATGGTTTTCACATCACACGGTCCGAGGGGGCACTATGTAAACGATGGTCATCTAGAGTAGAACTTGTTCGGATAGGGAGTAGCATCACTGGAGAATCCTCTACCCCGGGCGGGAAGCTCTCCACACGAAGCTCTCCCCGCACCGAAGCTCTACCCCACCCTCATAGCTTCTTTGCAGTGTCTTGCCTTGCCCTATTCAGATCAAAACGACCTGTTGGTAGATACGACAGGCCATGCATGGATAGGGGATGGAGTTTTTGCATGCATGTTGCCAACCAATCAATTACGGCAACGGAGGAGTGCGGGCAGCTCTTCAATTCCGAGCCTTGTTTTCTTGTCATTATAATTACACCTCCTCAGAGGACAAACTTCAACAAACATTATTGCTCAATAATTTCTTTTCTATTTTACTTTTAAGAACCACACTATAACAAGTCATCAATAGCGCGAATCAACAATCGCAGGCAAAAACTCATTTCCAAACATGGTCTACTCAGTCTCGGGAAAGTATGCCGTCGTCACAGGCGGCGGCTCAGGTAAACGGCAACCCTCCCCCCGCGTTCATCATCATTACCCCCCCTCCCCTTTCCCCTTTTACTAACCTGTCTGCCTGCGATAGGTATCAATCTAGAATTTACCCGCCTCCTTCTCTCAAAAGGATGCTCCGTAATGATAGCAGACCTCGCCCTCCGACCCGAATCCGAAGCCCTCCTAGCCCAATACCCCCACCCCCCACCATCATCACCACCATCATCAAACCCCGCCAGTAGTGACAACAACCCATCGGCAATCTTCCACAAAACAGACGTAACGTCCTGGCCACAGCTCACCTCCCTCTGGCAAGCAGCCACATCGACCTTCCCCCGCATAGACATTGTCGTCAACGGCGCCGGCCTCTTCGAACCCCTCTGGTCCAACTTCTGGGAACCTCCTCCACCCTCCTCCTCCTCCTCCTCCTCCTCCTCCTCCTCGTTGCCATCGTCGCACAGCAGGGACGACCCTTTTGGCGAACCAGGCCACTACGCAACACTAGACGTCAACCTCGTGGCCCCCATCCGCCTGAGCCAGCTCGCCATCTCCCACTGGACAAAGGCTCGCATCCCCGGTGTCCTCATCTGCGTCGGCAGCATGGCCGGGTATACGAGCGCCGTCAACACACCGCTGTACTTTGCCAGCAAGCACGGGCTGCACGGCTTCGTCCGGAGCCTGGGCGGGTTGAAGGAGAAGTTGGGGATACGGTCCGGCTGCGTGGCGCCAGGTACCGTCCGTGTAAGTTTTATTTTATTCACTAATCTATTCATCTAATTTTCCTTTTTAATTTTGCTCGGGGCTCAACCTTTTGTTACAACAACCCCCAACATTCATGCCACCATGTATGTACTAACGAAGAGGGGGGGGAAATCCCTTCAGACTCCAATGTGGGCAGAAGATCCTGACAAGGCACGAATGATCACCGACGACTGCGAATTCATCGAACCCCAAGAGGTAGCCCAAGCCATGTACGACCTCTGCGTGAACGAAGACCTCGGAGACGGCACCATCTACGAGTGCACAAAGGGCCAGAGGAGAATCATCCCAAAGTTTGGGATCGAGCCGCCGACGGCCAAGTCAGGAAAGATGCCGGGCTACTTTGCTGCCCAGGCGGAGCTATACGAGAGGCTGCAGACCAAAGGGCTCGATGCTTAGTATTATTCCCTCTTCATCGCGATATCTACACATATAACTCGGATCAAATTTCCATGTTCTTACTGCATCATGGCTGATATGGCTCACGTAGATATGGTCAGGTAACCAGCAACGTAGAAAAAGAACATCTCTTGACATCTTGCGGTGGTAGCTGGTACCTGGTTCGTATAACCTCACCATTTCAGTTTCGGCATCCGACTTTGCCTTCCTGTAAAATACAAGAGAATTCCTTTCCTGAGCATGGACTGAGACCAATGTTGGTTTTCAGCCAAGCAACGAGAACCGAGATCCCCCATGGTTCATATCAGTGGGAGCTCCAGATACTTTCTGACCTCGCCAACGGTAGCAGATGGATTGAGAATGCAGTGAGATAATAATGATGACTTGAAGAGGCAAAAGATTGCCTATATAATGACAAAAAATCCAACATATCGCGGCGCAGATGACTAAGCCCTCTTGGGCTGGGTATCTTGATCAACCTCTGTGAATCGTTCTCCCCCATGGGTCAACTTTCCCATTTCCTCTCTATCGTCCTTCGCCCATCTTTCAAATGTCCTAACCGGGTCGTCTCCATTCTCCCGTCTCTCTTGCGTACCTTGCCATGCTCTGGTCAACGTGATCAGAGGAGGCCCCAAAAAAACCAGAATTAAACGTAAGAAATTGATATTCAAAGGAATGTGTGCTTCTCCCTTCCAAAAAAACGCAGTCTGCGGTGGTGTATGTCGGCAATAAGTCATCATCGCTCGTCGAAGCATTGGCAGTTAAAAGGTCGGATCGCGTAGCCGTGTATGTAAAGTAGATGTAGGTGGCGCGTGTGGGAGGCGAAACATGCTGCTGTTCCGTCTCGCGGATCGTGTTTGAATGGATTAAAGTGAGTAAAGGGGCAAAGAACAAGTGAGCTACTCGCTACTTGATGTTCTTAAAAAGGTCGTACCCTCCGAGGCTTCCCTCATCCTTCTCGAGGTCCTTGAGCTCCGGGATCATGGGCGGCGGAGGCCCACTGGGCTTCCTGATCATCTCTGGAGCTGGTCCCTGTTGCTGCTCGAATATCATGCTGGAACGCTTCGAAGAGTCACCTCCCCTCAGTCGTCTAAACCATCCGCTGGTGCGCTTGGACTTGCGCTCTTCTTGAAAACTGTTGCCGCTGTGGCTGAGCGGTCGACTGCTGCTGGCAATCGATGCTGGCGCTCCGTTCCCGGTGGTTCCGTTGGTATTGGGCGAAAGTCCTTCTTCTGCTGCATAACTGTTATTCAGCAATGTTCTACTCAATAAGCGGCGGAGACTGCCCTGACGAGCGGATGTGGCCGGACTCGTGGGTACGTCGTCGTCCGCGCGTCGTTTGGTACCGGTAATGTTACCATTAGATGGCGCAGGCTTCTCAACCGTTGCAGTCTCTGATTCTTGTTGGTAGGCTTCGGTCACGAGCGAAGGCACGGCTTTGCGCTCAATCTTGGGCGTGGGCGCACGCGTAGGTTCGGGCTTCTTTTCCTCCTCTACAGGCGAGTCTGTAGGCGGCGGGATGTCGGTGCCATCAGTGATGCTCCCAAAATTGAAGTCGAGCGCAGGCAGCTCGAAGCGCTTGGTCGTATCGTTCGTTCGGGAAGGCATGGCGGTGTTCGTCCAAATAATGGGAAAATTTCCTGCTTCTGAACCGCGAGATATTGCGACGTGTATTTGAAGACGAGCAACAGGAGGGGGAGGGAATGAGCTGATTCGTGCCAAGCTTCAGGGATCGACGGGGTCACAGGAGTAGTCGCACGAGCAGAATTGGCGAGGAGGACACAACCAAGAGGTCCAAGAGGTCAAAGAGGTCTCCACGAGATCGGGATTCAGTGGTGAGCACGGAGTAGATTGTAGATCTACCTATCCTAGTCCTCCGTACAGAAAGAATGGGAGGCCTGGTCAAGAGGCAACGCGACAATGGCAGTGGCTTCTCTCCAATTTCGGCAAAATGGGATCAGAGCGTGACTGGGACAGCTAGAATTGCTGGGGGGGTTCGAATGGGTTGGTGGCGCGGCGAGAACGGTTGATTGAGGGTCCTTGGAGAAATGGATCCGTGCTTCGAGACCCCTGGTCAAATTGCTGCTGTACGAGCGAGGCTGGGGAGCAGCAAGAATAGAGACGTGTGCTCCGTATTCCGTACTGGGGTCAGGTAGCTGTCGTGCGTGCGTTGCTGCACAAGCAGCAGTGTGGACTCAGAGACTGGCCGAGGTTTGGGGTAAGACGAGATGGATCAAACGCAATTGCCGTGCGGCAAGATGACGATTGCGCTGATGGATAGATGATGTTTCAACGATGAGGAGTTGGAGGAGGGAGCCGAGAATAGAAGGATAGATACTCCGTAGTAGTATGTATATGTGTGTACGGAGATACAGTCCGAGCACAGTGACAATGGAACGTCGACTTTCTCAAGGTGCCTAATAATAAGCAGTGCAGAGAGATCGGGGGGGGGTTCTGTTGCCCAACTTCAACAAAGGGTTTGTTCGCCCTTGTCGCTTTCCCAGGTTGTTTTTTTGGAGGTTGCCACCTTAGCTCATGGGTCTTGCCATCTCGGGCTCGCAGAAAGAAATATCAGGTGGGGGCGTCCAGTAGGAAAGCAGGCACGACGGGGGGGAATCTTCAGTCAGGGGGTGTGAGTGCCAAGTCATGGACAAAATGCACTGATTCGCATGCACCCAAATATGCAGCTTGATGGGGGCCCACGGCTTGGTATCCGCAATGGACCCTGCAGCTTACGATTGCATTTTTCCCACTGCCCCCCCTTCAGCAAAACTGTCATGGTACGGAGGACGGAAGTATAGGATGAAACGGCCGTTATAAGCATCTCATCACAACAACCTTGTTAGCTTGATCCCGAAGGCGATTATTTATAAGATTGCACATATAGCCCAGAAGGCTTAGCAGGCTTACTTGCAGCAAGCGAAGCGGCCTCACTGTCAATGAGCGCCATGACTCGTCCCCAAAAGAAGGGGAAAAAAAGAAGAAAAAGAAGGCTCGAGCTTGCAAACTCCATCGTACTACGTTATGTAATCGCACAGTCCATGCCATGACACGACCATTACCAAACATGGAAACATGGGCATACGAGACAATGACGATCTGTCTTAGACACTGACCGTCAGCCTCCGTGGGGGGCGAAGCAATGCCGGTATTGGGGCGGGGGGATGCTTAAAAATAGTCGAGTCTGTACTCCGTGCTCCGTATAACGTAGGGCCAGGAAAAATCAAGAAAAAAATGAGAATAAAATAGAAAATTCAGACAAACGGCAAGTCCACGGAACAGCACAAAAGTTGGTTGAAATCCGAAGATAGCGGTGCTGCTAATAAATGCTATAATGTTCCCCAGCAGACATGTATGGTTTTGCACCTCCTCTATGAGACGGAGAGGCATCGTACAAAGCAAGGATGAAGTAAATGAATAAGTAAAATGTAAAAAAAAAAAAAAATCACCTCACTAAATCGCATGGGATTGACTTCCGTCAAATGATTTCAATACCAGTGCTTTAGGAACGAACAGTGGAGAAATCAGTAGTACCAGTAAATAGTGATTGACTTTGGTCTCGGTCCATGTTTATTTGGTGGAGTTTCGAAGATTCGACGGCACGGGTATTGATAAATCTGCTTTTAGTATTGAGAGTCGGATACGTGTTCGAAAGATCTCTTATGCCGTACTGTATACAACAGCGCGGGCATGGATCAAAGACTTCACTCCAACACAGGCTCCTCCTGGTTTTCAAACAACCAATCCCAATCTTCCGGACCGCACCAGGAAAAGGATGGCTGTCCTCCGTCGCCAAGCTGGCTCACATGCCAATCGCCCACTGCGAATCCTGGAGTATGCTGAGCCGTCGGAGAGGCTCTCGCTGCCGGACGCGGATCGACAAAGCCATCATTATTTGCCGGCCCCGTACCAACGACTTCGGCAGAGATGTCCTGTGCTGGCAGCCTTTGGCTTAGCTCCTCGGTGGAGGCGAGGTCAGACGGCGGCGACTGCTGCTCGCCGTCTGGGAATTCGGCCTGCCTGAGGAGACTGTGTATCGCAAGTTTCTGAGTCTCGCATGCCCCGGCCTTACTCGGCTGTTCGTCGTCCCCGGGTGCGCCAAACACTCCTGAATGCGGTGACTTGGAAGCTGGCGCGAGTGGTCTGGTTGGCTGCTGCTGCTGTTGTTGTTCGGTGAAGATGCCAACAGAGTACTGCAGCTCCTCAATCATTGGGGCAACGAGTAAAGAGCTGGGGAAGAAGCGTCTGAGCGCCACGAGGCAGAGCTCTGCTCTGCTGGCGGCGAACTCGGGCGACGGGCGGTGAGGCGTGGTCCCGAACCGCGAGATGAAGAGCAATAGGCGGGCGGCGTGGTACGCGCAGATGGCCACGTCGAACTCGAGCAAGTGGCGCGACTGGCTCTCTTGGTTCAGGAGAGTGAGCAGCCTGATGGCCGCCGAGGCGTGCTTGAGACATTGTTGCTCCGCTGCCGCTTTGGTCTCTGCGTCTATGGCATCGACAATGATGGACGGCGCCGCCTCGGGGTATCCGGCTATCATTATGCGGTAGAGGTCGCAGTGCGCTTGGTGCCAGGAGATGCGGGCGCTGAAGTGTCTAGATAGCCAAGGACTGGCGAGTAGTTCGGTCACCTGAGCTTGACTATCTGCAGGATGCTCAGACATAAGAAGAGCGCCTATATTTGCCAGAGCGTTCTTGTGATATCGCATTAAATCTTCCAAAGAAGTCAGGTGCTGATCGACGGTGGACAGACTTCTCGTCAGCTTCATTATATCTCGCCGGACAACTTCGAGCCGGATATGAAGGCCGTGCGCGCCACGCTCGCCAGCGGCATCACCGCTGTACTCTTCTTCCGAGCTTGGGTAGCTGAGGTATATGGCTTCGGTCGGGCAAAGTTCAAACTCGGGTAATCCGACTGAAAAGTACCGCTCGATTATCTTGAGGGACCAGACGATTCGCCTCCGGGTCTCTTGGACGACGGGGTCCAGCTCAGGCTTCTCGTGGTTTAACCGCATGGCCGCCGCAAATCTTGCTGCGTTGGCCGTGAGCATAAAGGCTCTCTGCAAGTTCCCCGTCTCCATCCGATGGTAAATTACTAGCAGAAGAGCTTGTAGCCGAGGTATGTTTGGGTGCTCTAGGTGCATCCAGATGTTTTGCTCGGTCTCCTGGATCCATCTGATGGCGGTATTGTGGTGGTAGCCGAGGTGCAGCGACGTTATAGCACATATGCCTGACGCCAACGCCCTGTTCATCTGGCCGTTGCGGCACTGCCTTTTCGCCGTTGCCGGATGGATGAAGGCGTAGGATGGGAGGGGATAGAGGGTGTCGAAAAAGGCATCAACAAGAGCCATCATACTATCCGTGACGATGGTTGTCGGGCTGGGAACATCGCTTTGAGAAAAGGACCGGCGAAGGGCTTGAGGCATCATGGTTGTCGATGAGCTGATCTCCTCTTCCAGAACATCCATGGCATCCTGCTCCTTTCTACCACTCTGAAGGTCATTGCCATCTTCTTCTCGACCATCTGGATGTCTCATGCCCCTTCGCGACGAAAGGTATCGGCAGTTGAGCCCTCGCCGTTCACAATTATGACATTGCGGAAGGGTGCCAGAACATCTGGTCTTCTTCTCCCTGCATAGAACACACGCCCGAGGTCCCCTGATGCGTGTTGGTCGTCTAGCGCTATGGTCCATGGCGTCATGAGCTTGGGGTGACGATGTGAATGAGCAGTCGAGATTGAGACGCTCACAACTACCGCAGCCTCCTCCCCTCTCGCCTCGAACTCTGTCACACCGGACCTTTAGCAAGAAGAATCAGCATCTCGACAATCCGACCTGCTCATTAGCGATATACCTTGCGCCATCGACATTGTGAGCAACTGTCCTTTGCCGTCGTCAGCCGGAAACAGCCGGTGTGCTGCTCCATGGTCTGTGGCTCCAACGCCGCCTGGGGGCTCATGATGTGTAAATTTTGTGTCTAAGCTTCATCTCAAACACTTATAGGCGTCTGTGTTCCTACAAGGACCAAGATCTCAGCGAGGTAGGTGGCTGAAGAAGGAGGTCGACAATTCGTTGGACCATTTAGGAGGCAAAGCCGGTGTGACGGAAGGAAGTTCGGAACTTTACAGTGGAAAACGGGAAAGAGCAAGTGACCAGCCAAAGGGTGCAGGCAGACCTCAGTTCTCGACGAAGAGACCAGGGATTCATTTTGTACTAGCCGAGCACGCGATTCAGACTTTCTGGGGAACTCTCCTTTTTTGCTCCAATAATTATGCTGGTCGCTGACGACTAGGTCGGGATTGAGCACGACAATATGACCAGCCCCGCACCGGAAACCATGACCGGGCTTTTTGCCAAGAGATCATGGATGGTGTTTAGCTACTCTCAGCCGACGAGTGCGTTTACCATGCGGTGTTATCGAATGAGAAGATAAAGAATATAGTGTCTAGACAGCTTCAAGTATACCTAGTGAGTAAATTTTTAGGTGAAGAGTGTATATATATAGCTTCTCCATGTGAGCTATGCCTTGACGCGTGAAAATCGAAGGCCATTTGCTGTGAAAATGTACAGCAATACTTAGATTAACAAATGACGGCATATTAGAATGCAATGACAGGATACAAGCAGCATATTCATGAGACGGTAAATATCCTTGTGCTCTTTTCTAACTTGTTAACATCATGTGCAAATAAACACTCCACTACCACTTCGCATCAGCTTGTGATGCATATACAATCAGTGCCTTAGGGTAGGTTGGATAGGTGTATGCTACATGCAGTCGTATGTACTAAAGTACGGAGTACAACATCAAAAGTTGTAGTAAGCAAGATACAATACTTTCGCTTGGAAGTATGCGACA
The DNA here is from genome assembly GCA_003012115.1 of Trichothecium sympodiale. Lineage (NCBI taxonomy): Eukaryota > Fungi > Ascomycota > Sordariomycetes > Hypocreales > Trichothecium > Trichothecium sympodiale. The sequence continues at coordinate 34,599 of PXOB01000340.1, forward strand.
TATGCAACCCTCAAGTAATACTTAGCTTGGAAACTATATAGTCCTTTGGATGGATGCTGTCGTGTGACCAGATGACTTGTGGTCTTTCTTATCCTTGCTTAAGTAACCAGAAATCAAACCAAGCTATAAAGCTCCCCATATTTTTTGAGCAACGTCGGAGAAGACGGGCTAAACAATCGCCGTTCATTTATTACAAGCAATGCCAGATACAATGTACGCCGACTTTCCGCCCAGCATGCTTGGAGAATTCACCCCGTGGTTCCTGACCAGTCCATTTCTTTGAACTGTATTGATACAATGCCCATGGCCTGAGCACGAATGTACGCCTCGCTGTTAGTCGGCGCCGACTGCTGCGGTTTTCCGCGAGATGGTGGCCAAATACTTGTATCATGTGAATTTCCCCGTCGTCTCATCAGTCTTACGGAGTGATGTCAATCCAACCATGACTGCCCTCGGTACACTAGCTGGCCTTGGTTTGGCGTCGGGAGTATGCGTGCCCTACTGCATGCAATGTTGAGTTCAGATCGACTTGGGGTTGCAGTCTCTGCGACCATCTCGCGTCTCGGAGATGCGTTTTATCGCGAATCCTCCACGTAACCTCATCAACCAGGTTATTCGATGGCGTGGCCATGCGCGGTACGGAGTGTATATGCGTCCGTCTCAGGGATGTCACAGTCGGGCCATAACGGATGTCCGGGCGGTTAGTCGGACAGGCATGCTTCAGGGATTCTGATGATTGGATTCTTCGACACCCGATTCGTAGGGCATACGAGATGACTTGAGTCTGGAAAGTAGCCAGTATTGATGAGAGATTGATGGGCCTTGAAGAACTGTTCGTGTCAGAGGAATATAAAAATATAAAATGGTTGGCAGCTCATCTAACTAGACCGTTCTTCGCTCGCACCGTGTTCTTTGCATATTTACAACTCACTTCAACATCATCATCTAAGCTCATCACCATGACTTCGCCCATTGGTATTGCAATTGTAGGCTGTGGCCTCATTGGTATCCAGCTTGCATTGGGCCTCGGCCGACGAGGAATCAAGGTCAAGGTCTATGAACAGGCCAGCGAGCTCAAGGAAATTGGCGCGGGCATTGGATTCGCAGAGTCAATCACGCAGAGTATGAGACTCATTGACCCTAGGATAGCTGAAGTCGTCGAAAGAACTGGGGTCAGAAGCGATGGGGTTGCAATCGTTGATGGATTCGGTTCGGAAGATTTCAGACTTCGAACTAGGGAAGAGTTTGATGACATGGCGCTGCCCAAAGACCAAAGCCAGACCATCACCCTTTGCAGACGGTCTACAGTGATGTCGGAGCTGACTCGGCTGGTTCCAGATGGGGTCGTTGAGTATCAGAAACGGGTTGACAAGATAGAGCGCCGGGGAGAGGACGAGATGCTCGTGGTTAGGTTCATGGATGGAAGCGAAGTTGAAGCAGACGCCGGTAAGTCTTTTGCATCTATCAAATGCATTGGGGCAATAGCTGACGATACATCCCTGTTGGCAAAGTAATTGGATGTGACGGCATCAAATCGCGAGTTCGTCGAGCCTTGCTCGACCCAGAAGACCCAGCTGCGGTGCCTCATTACGCCAAAGAGAGCGTATATCGCTGCCTCCTTGACATGGACAAGGCACGCTCGGCTTTAGGAGTCATGGCCAGCATGCCGGTCAAGTGGGTTGGCAATCACACAACTACGGTCACGTACCCCATCTCTGATCACAAATCCTTGAACGTCGCCCTCTTCGTCCGAGACGACAACGAGTGGTCAAATGAGGATACCCAGATCATCAAGTCGGGCAAAAAAGACGTTGTCAAGGCCTTTGCTGATCACAACCCCGGTCTTAGAGCCTTGTGCGAGGTGCTGCCCGATGAGATGATTCGCTGGGGCCTGTTCGACACGTACGATCACCCGCTTTCCACCTACGCATACGGTGCCGTTGCGTTGGCCGGGGATGCCGCCCACGGGGCTACGCCTCACCACGGCGCTGGCGCTGGCATGGGAGTAGAAGACGTGCTGGTCTTGTCGACTCTGCTGGCGCAGGCGTCCGACTATCTCTCATCGAACGGGGCGACGGCGCAGAAGTCCAAGGTGCTCAAGGATGTTTTCCAGGTGTATGACGCGGTTCGCCGAGAGCGATCCCAGTGGGTTGTCCAGAGCAGTCGATATCAGAGCGCCATGGACAAGGGGGAGGTTGAGGGCATAGGGCGGGATCGAGCAAAGTACATCAAGAGCAGCGCTGAGCGTGCTATCAAAGTTTACAGTGGCGATGGGGAGGAGATGGTTCAGCGGTCCAAGAATATGCTTCGAGATCGGCTAGAGATGCCGGTGAAGTCCTGAGAACGAAGGCTGAAGATGTCATATGTAATGATTCAGTCGATAACTTCTATCAGTATTGGCGCAAGTTTGTTCTATCAGTTAATTTAGGTAGGTAAGGAGTAAAGATACTTGTAAGTACTCGGTATACGGAGTAGATGTCAAGAGATCCATTATCAAATGTGGGGAGCTGTCTCACATGGGGCATTATCAAGCCAGCTAATTGGCTGTGACTCGTACATGTCCCCGGGGCTCCTAGCGGAAGGGCGCTCAACTGCAGGTTGTCCCAGGCCTAAGCCGCCTAAACAACCGGTGACTGACGTGGTGAGAGGGTCAGCTGGACGGTCCCCCGATCAACCCAGCCCAACCAATCCACTGCAATTCATCACAAGGGAAGGGTTCATTCAACGCGTTAAAGACTGCACGCGTCCGTCTGCTGGCCAGACTCGGCATCGTAAACATAGACATTCTTCACCGATCATCGCTTGGTTGACTTTTGGATCTTTTTTTTTTTCTTCACCTTTCATCGGTGTCTTGATTCATTCTTCATTAAACGTCGACTTTCAAGAGGTGGTACGTAGTGAAAATGAAGCTATCGCAGCATTCTTTGGCTTTGGGCCTGCTTTCAGTGCCCGGTGCTGTGGCCTGGGGAAGTGAGTCTCTTCATTTCCATCAAATTCGTCATTGATGCTAATGCCATCTATCTTAGGTCTTGGCCACATCACCACTGCGTTCATCGCAAGCAAGTTTGTCGCCAACACCACAGAGGCATACTTCCAGGAGCTTCTGCGCAACGAAGACGCAGACTACCTAGCTAGCATTGCCAGCTGGGCTGACTCGATCCGCTACACTAAATGGGGACGCTTCACCAAGAACTTCCACTTCATCGATGCTCATGATGAGCCGCCCAGATCGTGCAATGTCGACTTCCAGCGTGACTGCAAGGAAGACGGCTGTGTCATCAGCTCCCTGGCCAACTACACCGATCAGGCCATGAATCCGGACATTCCGACGTGGCAGCGAGCGCAGGCGGCAAAGTTTGTTGTGCATTTCGTAGGCGACCTCCACCAGCCTCTACACAATGAGGATGTGGCTCTCGGCGGCAATCGGATCCACGTCAAATTCGACGGCAAAAACTTCAACCTGCACCACGTCTGGGACAGCTCCATTGCCGAGAAGTGGCTCGGCGGGCTTCATGGCAAGCCCTACGACCTCGCCGAGAAGTGGTCGAACCAGCTTGTAGTCGAGATCACCGAGGGCAAGTACGCCGAGGAGAGGGATGTGTGGCTGAAGGACTTGGACTTTGACGATGCCATTGCCACCGCTTTGGCTTGGTCCAGGGAGTGTAATGCACTCGTCTGCAGCCACGGTATGTTTACAGCCCTGTACTCCGTACTTGCGAACTTGCGCTAATATGACATGGTAGTGTTCCCCGAGGGTTCTGAAGCAATCAGAGGCCAGGAGCTTGGCGGCGAGTACTTTGACAAGGCTGGTCCCGTCATCGAGAAGCAAGTTGCTCGTGCCGGCTTCCGCATGGCAGCTTGGCTTGACCGCATCGCCGAGGAGTACAGCAAGAGGACGTCACAGATGGAAGACACGAATGAATTGTAGGTTCGACGCTGCTTGCCAAGTTACCCGGCTCGTTTCGCGATTGTTTGGACATGGAGCAAAGCACGCATGTTTCTGGATACACGTTGCTGGTACCGCCTCTTGGCATCCGATGTAGGAGAAACCACAGGCTCAGGATATGAGAAAGGGCCATCTTGTCCAGGTCGTAGATGAGCCAACAGCTAGTTTAGCCTGGGCATATCGCGACAGTCGTGCCGCCTCGTTATCATCATGTGTCTATACCCTCGATGCCAACACTTGGCGCTGCTCACACCCGCCCGTAGCGAGTCTCACTTTCGTCGCACTCTTCGCAGTGAGCCTCCTTGGGACGTCACTAGTAACATGTTCAATAGCGGTCTGGCTTTGAGTGTGCTCCTAGTAGGTGGTGAGTGAGGGCTCACGATGGCGAGTTTCACCCTTCGGCCTCCGTGTCTCAGGCCTAAGCGAAATTCTCCTTTCTCGCGCATGCTCAAACCCTTGCCCTCTTTGCACTAAACATATATGTAAACCCGTAATATGCATATCAGTAAAAGTTGCTAGGGGATCAGCTCCGCTCAATGTAATTTCAACCTTGTTGGGATGGCGGACAGGCTTTTGCTGGATATGCCTGCTTGGCAGTGCGAGGCCATGGTTCGAAGCGAGCAGGAAAAAAGGCACCAACATCCTCATGGCAGTAGCACTAATACCCAGTAATAACTTACTATTGCACTCCTATGTTTTCCTCACGTACGATTGTCACGACCTATTGGCGTATCTTGCAAGCGCCTATACGAGGGAAGGTGCCGCTATGTAGTACTTTCGCGCCTTCCACACATAATCTACAATATAGGCGGCAGGATCGAACAACTTTTACGATGCAACACGCTTAGAAATATTTTACTTCACCAAAGACAACTTGTCGCTTAACAACTTCGGCGGAGTCGTGAGGTTTGGGATGTTGTCGCGCCGGTCTGGGCCGAAACAGTTGACGCCTGGGGATGCATCTTGGACGAGAACTGATTCGCTGGTCCCTGCCAAGGAGCAGGGGTCGCCGACGCACCTGCGACATCCTCAACCTGCACCCTAACATCGCAACTCTATCTAGCAGCGCGCCCCCCTTCTTTCTCCATCTCTCTTTAGACTCGGTACAAAGCTGAACCGCGAACATGCCCATACGCGGAAATGCTCGGCAATGGGAAGAAAGCGGATGTGCTTCAATGGTCCTGGCATTTGGCCCCAGATGCGGTCGTGCTGTACGGAGTATGAGCTCGCGCGGCCATGATCGACGAGCAGGGGCATGATTTGTCCTTGAGAGGAAATATGCCGAGCTCTCTTGTTGCCGTTGGCGTTTGATGATTACAAATTTCCATCCTAGGAGGTGCCCTTATCGAGAACTCATGCTCATGTGGGAGCCGTTCCCCCATCCACCGGAGGGTTCTCCCACTGAACGATTAATTAACCCCTACCCCAAACTGCAGCCCCATAGATCTTGGAACACCAAGGCTCTGGGCAAAAGAACCTATGTGGAAGCCTCCCTGCCGATATCAGGCCCCAAACACGGCCCTGTCGACGATTCGTCTCGTCTCTTGGTGGTATTTGCCCATCCCGATCCCCAACATCCCTGACGCTCGATTAAGTATTTTTGAGCTTCTTTCCCCCCTCATTCTTCACTCTCATCTTTCCCTTCGTCTTCTATCTTCTCTACGCTGTTTGTGGGTGTGACATTCGTTCCTTTAGAGACGTGTTGCTTGAACAAATCCAGGTCTGTGACCTCTTTTTTTCTTTCTTACTTTCACTTTGGGCTGGCTCCATTTAATCACTTCTAAAATTCTTGTTCTTGCTTCATTCCTCTTTCCCTCTCTTTTTCCCCTACATCAATAGAGTATATCAGTTCCTTTTCCCTTCCCTTGTCTACCCAAGATGCAGACAAAGGCATTGCTCGTGGCCCTAGCGGCCCTCTCCTCGGTCACAGACGCCGCTGTTACCCGCCGGAAGTCGCCCTTCACGTCCGCTCTGAAGAAAAGGCAGTTTGGTGGTGGTGGCAGCTTTGGAGGTGGTGGCTTCGGCGGCGGCGGCAACAACTTCGGCGGCGGCGGTGGCTTTGGTGGTGGTAACAACTTCAACGGCGGTAACAATGGTCAAGACGACAATAACAACGGCAATGATGGCAACAACAATGGTGGTGGCAACGGCGACCTGTCCTTGGACCCTGGTGTCGTTCAGCAGGGCTCCCAGCAGGATGGTAATGCTGACGCCGAGGCCGGCCAGTCTGCCTCTCAGACGTAAGTCCCCTTGCGATAGGGATGAGCAGTACAGTCATTAACAAGCTACAGTGACGATAAGAACTTCATCAACTTCTGTCAGGGCCAGGACCTGACCAATGGCGAGCAGAAGGAGGGCGGCTCCTGCAACGGGATTCGTACGTCTGCTATCTTACTATTCCACGCGCACGCAAGCTAACATTGTCACAGCCATGGGCAAGATCCCCAGCACCAACAACATGGTTGCCAGTGTCTTCACCAGCCCCCAGAACGGCGATGACCTCCCAGAGAACCAGGACTTCACCATTGAGGTGCAGATGCTCAACTTTGCCCCTGGTACCTTTACCAACCCGGACAACACCTACTACTCTGCTCCTCAGGACCTTGATGGCAGCGGTAACATCATCGGCCACACGCACATTACTGTGCAGGACACCGGCAACGATCTGAACCCTACACAGCCCCTGGACCCTACTCAATTTGCCTTTTTCAAGGGTATCAACGACGCTGGCAACGGCCAGGGTCTCCTCTCTGCTGACGTCGAGGGCGGTCTTCCTGCTGGTAACTATCGTCTGTGCTCCATGGCCTCTGCTGCCAATCATCAGCCTGTAATTATGCCCGTTGCTCAGCGCGGTGCTCAGGACGATTGTGTCCGTTTCACTGTCGGCGGCAATGGCGGCAACAACGGCGGTAACAATGGCGGCGACAATGGCGGCGACAATGGCGGCGACAACAATGACAACAACGGTGACGACAACA
>PXOB01000340.1:41564-93552 GCA_003012115.1 Trichothecium sympodiale
ACGGTGACGACAACAACAACGGCGGCGACAACAACGGCGGCGACAACAACAATGGTAAGTTCTCCTTTCCTTAAAAAAAAACCTCTTGCCAGGTCAGCAGAGGCAACAATGCTGATTTGTAACCTCTTAAAGGAGGCTTCGGTGGCGGCAACTTCGGCGGCGGCAACTTCGGAGGCGGTGGCTTTGGCGGCGGCGGCTTTGGCGGCTTCGGTCGCAAACGTCGAAGCGGCGGTCGTCAGTAGACATCGGCTAATATGAGACTCTTTTCTTTCGCACTTAATAGGTCAAGGAGGCTCCGGAGGCGCGTCGAGCTCGTCGGCTGTCGGTGGCATCGGGGCGTCCGCTGTTGAGAACACGAGTGACAAGAGACGGCCCTTTGCCGTCGACGGTGACACTTTCACAGACAGGCAGACAGCGGTTCAGCGCGCGTGCGATAACCAGAGGAATGACTGCTTCGACGCAATCAACCTCGGGCGGATGCAGGGAGTCGACACGTCTGAGTGTGACAAGCAGGTTCAAGCTTGCGTTGCGGAACTCTCATGAGTTTAGTCGGCTTGATGGAACACTGCCCAAAGATGGAGACTAACCCGCGCCTCGTGTCATTCGACTTTTGGTTTCCTTTACGTCGTTTTCTTTTTTTACTCATCTTATGTACTGGTGTATGACTAGAGGAAGGGTGGCCGGGTGGCGGGTTGGATAGGTACTACGACTGCTATTGCGGTAGTGAATGGGAATGAATTGGTTCTGAATCTCTATCTTTCTGAGTCTTGTCGTGATGATTTGTGAGCCATGTGATTGATGTTCTGGCGTTTGTTTCTGTGGTGCGTAGCTTGGGAGATGTTGGTTGACAAAAGAATTTAGCAAGAGATGACGGCTTTCAGGTTCCCTCAGAATAATGGTACCGATGGGGAAGAATAGCCCATTATTGTTATCGGGAGGTTTCGAGCGATCTATAAATGTCCAACGAGGAATTGATAGAATGTGTCTTCTCAGTTTGGCTCTGCCATTCGCTACGTACCAAATGAGAACAAGCCGTGAAGCTGTTGGAGTCGACATGGCACAACCTTTTAACAGTCCTTTCTTCATCTCATTGCGGGATCGTAGGGCCTTTTTTAATTTTTGTGTAAACAAGAAGAAAAAGAATAGAGAGAAAGAATGGAAAAGAAAAGCTGTACATGCCGACTGTCTATATCCAGTGAGGTAAATAAGATACATAGACCATGACTGCAATGCATAAAAGCACTCGACGAGGCCACACCATCCATAAACGATGCTCAACCCGGGTATGTAATATAATCAGTTGAGACTATTTCTTACGGCAGGCTTCCCTTTTGTGCTTTGTCAGTACAGGCATTCTTTTGGCGTACAAAAAATAATGTATCACAGCCGGCATCATCCGATCAACGTCCCCAAATGGCTAATCACACCCACAACAACAACTTTTGCTGCCCTCAAAAGAAATGGCAAGCAGCTCTGCTCAGGAAAATGAGCAAGAATCGAGCGTGAGTCGCAAAAAAATAGAGCTGGAGTCTAAAAAGGGAGATTTTCAGAACCAAAAAAAAAAAAAGATTTCAAAGTATTTTTTGATGCCCAGTGCAGATTATGATGGGACTGGCACAGGTTGTCAGACAATGTTAAAGTACCTTTTGAAAAACTCGAATGTGCCTAAGAAGTGGAATTACGGATAGAAGAAATATTTTTATATCTCTATTGTAATAAATTATGAAGTATCGGAAAGCAGAAAGGGTGGGATAGCCCGGCGTATTATCTTTGATTGATGAACCTTTGGGGGTGCCAAGTGGATTCGGTGCCTTTTACGAGGCTTCTGTACCGGATTGATCAGAAAGAAGATTGGAACCTTACGATTTGTACTTGCTGCGTCGAGAGCCGAAGAACAGACCAATAAATTTGGTAGTGAGAGAGTAAGTATTGGTATATATATGATGGGGGCTGGGCGGGTTACTTATCCTTCAGCGAGGAACGGAGAGCAAAAGGAGGACGTCTCTCTGTGCTTGCTCTGTTCCACTAGCCAACGCCTTACAGCGGATCACCCGCCTAGCACAACCCTCTAGACTCACTAACGGAACGGGCAACGCGGGGAGTCGGGGACAGCCTTTTTACCTTTTTTACCCGCACTCCGCTTCACTCCACCAGCGACCCCCATACCTCCTTCCCCCCTCTCCCTCTGCCCCTCCTTCCTCTCCCAATGAACCAATGACTAACCGCAGTGAGATGCTCTAATAGGTTTTTGCTGTTACTTTTTGGTTCCTTCCCTTTGCAGTCTGGAAGGGCTAAGAAGTGGTATGTGGAGTGGAGGTGTATGTACTAATAACGAGCGCTGGCGGCGGCGGCATGAATGAATATGGGGGAGAGGGGAAGATGAAAAGACCTAGAACCTTGTTTGTCGCTGCAGCATACATACAACATACCTAGCTGGCCAGCCATGCACAACCAACTGCATATGCACATACCGCGCGCCAACAGGAAGCTTTTCCCTCTTGGAAAGTACTTACTACCTAGTGGTAGAATATAAGCCGGAAGGGTAGTTGAGCATGCACACACGCACACTCGCACACACTATGGCAGCTCCCGACGACCTACATAAACCTTTCCTTTTCCTGTCCTGCCTCCTTGCAGCCGAAAAGGAAAGAAAAGAAAGGAAAGAAAAAAAGGATAAAGGCACCGTCTCTTTTTTCCCCCTTATGCATTACTTTCCAGTGTTTCTGATATGATGTCAGTAATTCTTTAGACTTTCTTTCTCTACTTCTTCACGATACGATAACTCTGGGCTGCAGGGAGACATAGAAGAAACGTGTGCAGAGAAACCCCCGAGCCATGTCTTCGGGCGAACCTCTCGCAGAGCGTCTCGCAGAGGGAACCAAGGAGTCACAGACGAGGCACAACGAGTCGATGAGCCGGATGGATCGCGGCTCTCATGAGCACCATGATGGCACCGCGGAAAAGGTCATCCATGCTGATGGCGCTGTCGACTATGTAGATTCTCATGCCATCGGCGGTGAGAGGAAGACTATGCCCGAAGGTTACTTTCGCAGCCCTCGGTTTATTGGCACAGTAGTGGTGTGTAATTACCGACTGCAATTCTTTCCCTCCCGTTCTATTTGCTTGGGAAAACTCACATCAATCTTCTCTCTCTCTCAACAGGCTCAGTGTCTAGCTAGTATATGCGCCTATCTCGGCTGGGTTCTACCCGCCAACACCTTGTAAGCCCAGCCCAGACCCATGTCAAGAGAGAAAAGACCGTTTCTAGCATGAGAGAGAGCTATTACTTTACTCCCTATCAGATATATCACCATGACTGATCAAAACTCACTCACCCTCTCCTTCTCAGAACACTCATCAACGCAGACCTGGGCAACTCGCCGCAAATCACCTGGGCTGCCACCATCTGGACCATGGGCTCCTCCATCGGCTTCCTCCTCGTCGGCCGCCTCTCTGATCTCTTTGGCCGCAAGTGGATGGTCATGTCGACGGGCGTGCTGAGCCTCATCGGCTGCATCCTCGGCGGCACTGCCCGGTCCGTCGCCCAGCTCATCGTCGCCAACGGGTGCAACGGCGTCGGCGCGGCCGGCCAGCTCTCCTTTGGCATCATCCTCGGTGAGCTCGTGCCGAACAAGCAGCGCGGTCCCGTCGTCACCCTCGTCTTCCTCTCGTCCCTCCCCTTTGCCGTCTTCGGCCCCGTCGTCGCCCGCAGCCTCATCGACCGCACGGAGCAGGGATGGCGCTGGAGCTACTACGTGGGCGTCATGCTCAACTTTGTCGTCCTGGTCCTCTACCGGTTCCTCTACCGCCCGCCCACCTTTGCCCAGCTGCACGTCGGCAAGACGAGGCTGCAGCAGGCCGGGGAGCTGGACTGGGTCGGCATCTTGCTCTTCGTTTCCGGCTGCGTGCTCTTTCTCATCGGCCTTTCCTGGGGAGGGTCGACGTACTCTTGGAAGAGCCCAGAGGTGCTGTCTACGCTCATCATCGGCATCGTCGTGGTTGCTGCCTTTTTTGTTTGGGGTAGGTTTTCTGCTTCTTCACACGATCCATAACAAAAAAAACGCCAGGGATAATAAAAACTGACTTTATACTTTCCTTTGCCAGAGGGCTTCTTCTGCCGAGTGCAACCGCTCATGCCTCCTCGCATGTTCAAGAACAAGGGGTTCGACGCCATCATCGCCATCGCCACCGTGGCGTCCATGGTCTACTACTCCTTCACGGTGCTCTGGCCGACGCTCATCACCACAGTCTATAGCAGAGGCAGCATGGATGTCGGGTGGGACTCGTCGATTGTCGGAGGCGGTGTTCTTCTGGGGCAGGTCATGGCCGGCCTGGCCATATCGTACGTTCCTCGTATCAAGATCCAAGCCATCGTGGCGGCTTGCGTCATGATGACCTTTGTCACCTCCCTCGTTTCTTTGTCGGCTTCCCGCTGGGCCGAGACGATTGCCTTTGGCCTCGTAGCGTGCACGGCCGTCGGGTACCTCGAGAACATCTCCTTCCCCGGCGTCACCCTCCTCTGGGGACCCCAGGACATCGGCCTCGCCACCGGCGTCCTCGGCTCCATCCGCGGCCTCGGCGGCGCGGTAGCCCAGGCGCTCTACTCGTCCATCTACAGCAGCAAGCTCGCCGGCTACATCCCCGAGCACGTCATCCCCGCGGCGGCCGGCGCCGACGTCCCCCGGGACTCTTTCCCGGCGCTCCTCCAGGGCATCGCAGCGGGGGGCAACCTGTCCTCGGTACCCGGCGTGACCCCTCAGGCGGCGCGGGAGATCGGGGCCGCCGTGGTCGAGGCCAACGCCGAGGCCTTCAAGATGGTCTTTTACAGCACCATCCCTTTTAGCTTTGTCGTCATTGTCGCCGCATGCTTGGTGCCTAATGTCGAGGAGTTTTTGACGCAGGACGTGGCCAAGAGGCTGCAGGACAAGGAGTTTTAGACGCGACCTCGAGTCAGAGAAGGCCCAGGCTACCGTTTAAATTCCTTCACAGTCATCTCATCTCATACTGGTCTCGAGCTTGTCGTCAAACTGATCCTTACGTAACGTTTAATGGTATTGATTATATATGACGACACTGTCGCTTGCTTGCTTGCTTGCTTCATGGCATCTCTAGATTATACGGCGGTAAAAATTCAGACAGCGTAGAAAGTTCCCTATTCCCCTCAACATCCTTCCTTCATCGTCTGCGCAAATTCCATCTCTCTTCCTTGAACGGGGTAATCATCATCATGATGCCTCATCCGCAGGTTTGGGGTTATTAAAGTTCTTGCCTCGTGGTCTAAATTTCACAACAGTCAGCCTCGCCAAATCTTTTTGCAATTCGGGAAACATTCATGTAAAGGCAGTCTCTCTCTAACTTACCCGCAGCCTTGAGGCGTCACTACGCCAAAGAAGCAGTCGCCGTTGGACTTTTCGACAACCTGGTCGTTTTGTATAGGCGTGATGACGAGGCCGGCGCTGACGAGCGATGCAAACGCCGGCAACAGCGTGAACAGCAGTGTCGTCTTCATTGTTGGGAATTTTCGATTACAATCAGGCAGAGCTCCTCTTGCTTTTCGTCCAAAAGTATGTGGTATGTAATATATGTAATATAATACGCGAAAGTCCTCTCTGCCGCAAAAGGAAAGAAAGATGCAGACCAGCTGCGAGATGGGATAAATATTTTGCCAAAAGACGACGAAAATGAAGAACGAAATAATTAGAATGATGCAAGTATGAGCAGATTGACTGCAAAGGAGTAAAAGAAGGTGTGGAAGCAACTCGTCGTTTTAGCCGCCGGGCATCTCCAACGCGGTGGGTTTCAAGGGTTGCGCTCGGCGCTTAAAGGGGGGGTTCCTGCACCTGAAACCACGACGAGACTTGTAGGCCAGCCAGCCTTGCCCCCTCCCCCACTGGTGCGATTCTCCTTTAAACATACGGGGTACGGAGTACACGTTGTTTTTCAAGAGGAGTACAATATTGTGATGATGCTCCCCTTGTAAAGTACTTGGAAGCGGAAATGAAGGGATTCCCTCGCTCGTCGTGGGCAGTTCGGAGTACACCGAGCGGTTTGCAGCTTTCCGAGTTCCGATGGAGGGCGTCACCTCCGTGCGAGTATGACTAGGTATGCCAAACCATACTCTCCTTCTGGGTTGCCGTGGAGTGTATTATAATCATTTCGATTGTAATTACTATTGGTATCGGTATTATACGATCGGCATCTCGTCTCGTCTCGTATCGTATCGTATCGCATCGTACATCCTCCTCCTCATGAATCCATCGTTTCCCACCAAGGCCACAACCCATCTAATACTGCTTCCCAAGAGAAAAAAGAAACCATATTCGTCACATCACGCTTCTCCCATATCGTATTAAAAAGACTAAGCAGCCTTGCCGGTCGGGGGCATGAAGAGGGGAAGATACGAGGTCGCGAGCGCCATGACTATTTCCATTCCAACCCGTCAGCAAAATCGTCTCTCTCTCTCTCTATATATTCTCCCTGGAGATTTTATAAGAACTCGGTGAAGTAGTAAACTTACAAGACATGCCAATGTTGACCCAACCAGGAGTAGCAGCGTTCCTCCTAGAATGCTCACTCTCGCCAAGCCAATTCTGCACCGAGACGACGACGGCGGCCCTGTTAAACGGTTTCCCGTCGTTAGTTTCTTCCCTTTTTCAATTTTCGCAACCTCTCAACAAAGGCGTAACAGCGTAGATCAAACCACCCAAGAAGGAGGCAAAGGTCAAAGATAAAACTCACCATCCAACCATCTTGTTCCTCATAATCATGGCAGCCATGGGAAGCGTGCTTCCCAGCGCACCGCCCACCTCGGGAGCGCTCTCCTTGGGAGGAGGCTCCTGGTAAGGAATGACTATAAGCATACTTTGTCAGCTCGTGTACATTCCCCTACAAAATCTCTGCGTGTCCCATGCGCAATTGCAAAACTCTAGAAATGCCCTCCCAGCGCGTCGTCTCTCGAGAGAAGAACCCTCCGTCGGAAGGGAAAAAAGGGAAAGATTGTTGGTACGTACTTAGTTCCTGTCGTCGCATGTCCTTTGCAGAAGGGGGCGCCATGGTTGCTGATTACCGCTGGGTCACAAGAAGTCTGAAGAGATGAAGTCGTAGAGGATAGAGGACAGGTAAGTGTGCGAGATGGATCGGTTTGCGGGTTCGTAATGTTGGAGAACGTCGTGGGATTATTCTCTGGGGTTCGGGGTTGGATTATGGAGGAGCGCGCTAGCATGCTTTACGACTCGCTGTCATGATCAAGTGCGCAGTTTTTTTATTCCCCCGGCTTCCTTCACCGTTTGAGAGCCGCCAAGATCAGATGAGAAATTATTTCTGTCACCCACTCCAGCCAACCTGCCAAAGGCCATCCCTCTCCAAATGAAAAATGCGTCTCTCAAGTGGTAGGTAATGGATGCAGCAGCTGTATATTAGTTGAAGAATATACACATCTTTAAATTGAGTGGGATTTTCCACATTCATTTTCCAAAAGCTATCAAGAATCGCGCCAATGCCATCTTTCCATGACCAAAACTTGTCGTACAATCGCTCGTCCCAATGATATATAAAAGATATATATATGCTTCCGCCCATTCGTACACAACACCCATTTCCAAAAACACCTATTCCCCAATTACCCTTCTCAGCCCCTCCCAATATAGATGGGATTTACACGCTTCTCCTTAAATTCGACGCTTACTCGCACCTCACGACAACCTTCCAGCCCAGTGCTCCGGCCTCGCGAATCGCGCATGCTAGACATCCTCTCTTGCGCCTGCTGATGACGGCATTCCAGCCCTTCTCTGAGCACAGCGCGCGGACGAGCACCTCCATGTCGGAGCCGAATTGCCTCCGGCGGCACTCCAGGTGCATCTTGTTCGGGAAACTGCCCCTACGTCCAAGCAGGGGGGACAGAGGAGGCGCAGAGCCCCCAGAGTCCATCCGGGTCAGCAGGGGCGAAGAGGGCTCCGGCTCGGCGTAGCTCGTGATGCAGTCGATTACGAGAACCCGGTTATCTACCTTGCGGGTAGTGGCGGCCGGCTCCGGGGCGCCAGGAGGGTAGATGAGCTCCTCGAGGGATTTGAAACGCTTTTCAAGCAGTTCCGAGATGTGGACGACAGTGTAGCTGTAGTACTTGTGCAAAGGGTGGCCTGCAAGTTTGTTAGTAAGGATATTGTCGTGCACAGCCTTTGCCAGACTTACCAGCTCTGTATACGGAGCGGGAGCCCTCGAGTTTCTGCGTCCCATCGACATCAATCTGGCGAATTGTAGGGCTCTCGGGCGATTTCAAGAACCTGACCTTCCTCGACGGGTGGCAAGGGTGCGCCGTGACGAAGCTAATGTCGTATGTCAGGGTAAAGGCAACGTTTTCTGATCTGGCCCCTTGCAGAGTCGTCGAGAAGCCTAACCGAGCAGGTAGAGAGGGCACATCAGGGATCTTGACGGTTTCGGTGACGGGCGTGTGCGTGAATTCGCTCAAGGGCGAAGGATGGATCTGCTCTACCGGACGTAGAAGCTTGAAGAAGTTGAGCTCGATGAGAACGGTTGGGGGAGGCTCGGGGTAGGTATTTTCGTGAGGGATGGCAAAGTCATTTGGAGTCACGCTTGACTCATCGGCATCGCCTAGGATATGCGACTCGCGCTCTACGCGTTTCTTACCCCAGATGCGAGATTTCTTTCCTAGTTGAGCAAGGTCACCTACAACCGTCAGTTATCCATACGCACCTTGTGCCCGTTGGGCAACATCTCAACACTTACTCGCCACGTCCTCAACCTCGATACTGAGCCACCCATCCTTCATCCCGTCTGGAATAACGTCTGTCGAGATCCAGCCCATGCACTCGGCAGATCCTCTACCGGCTGCCAGCACTCGCCCTACGATGCACCCTGTGCTCCAGAAGCTCTTCCCCGAGTACACAAAGCCGCCGCACAGATTAGCGAACGAGCCCAGCTTGTCCATGGCCTCCTGATCGTTCTCCAGCAGAGTCGCCATCAGGAAGTGCGAGAGCGCCTCGCCCGGCAGCATGAGACCAAAGACATAACTTTTGGAGAGCCAGCCCGACGAGTGCAACGCCGCTGCCATCTTCCGTCTCATGGCCTGTACCTTGTGATGAGGCTGGCCGTGATGGCTGGTGACATCCCATGCTCCAAAATAAGACGAACGCTTTGATGGGTTGGTTTTGGGATTTGCTATGCCGGCGGCCTCGGCTGAGCGCTCGACGCTTTGGGCGATGCGCGATTCGTAGGCATCGATATTGGGCCACTGGATCTTGCGAGCAAAATGCGTCAGGCCTTCGACTTGCCTGTGTCCATTCCTTCCACGAATGATGTACTGATGCTTGGTTTGCGCCTCTTGCGAATGATGGTACTTAAACGTCATCTTGCTCACGAGGGACGCCAGCCATCCGGACGAAGGCTTCACCGCTCCCACCAAGCGACCAGGAAGCGGCAGCTCCTCTTTAACGACCTCGATGTTCTCGAGCCAACTCCTCGCCAGCAAGATGGACCATTTGACAGACTGGTTCGCCGTTCTCTCAAAGTAGAGACCGTCAGTGGGCCGGAAAGCGTCGGAGATGCCATTTTCTTCGCCCTCGGTGATTGCGTTCAACCTGATGAGCAGCTCTGTCGAGACGAGGACCTGGAGCAGCAGCCAATACTTTTCCTCGGCCCTTTCCGTAGCAGTAGAAGCATCATGAATAGATGTGTTATCATCGAGCTCGTCGCCGTCAGCCTTTCCCCACAAAACCTGTCCCAGTCGAATTCTCCACTCGATGCGAGACAGATCAATCCAGACGTTTGGTGCCGCCAGGCACTTGACCAAGGCGTTGATCTGGTTTACCAGGCTATAGTGATCCTTCTTATCAATGACCATGGTGCCAGGCCGCATGAATGTGTGGAAGAGATCCTTGTAGGTGTCGACCGACGGCCTCTTCCTCATGTCGTTGTTCCTGTAGACTTCACCGTTGCGCTTCAACCTGTCCATCAATTCCGTCTCGGGCACTCGTTTGAGCCAACCGTTGGCGGAGAGCATCCTCTCCCTGGCGTCCACGATGGCTTGGGCTTTGGTGCCGACGCTCTCGAACCCGAACTGCTCCTCCTCGAGCGAGTCCCCGACGGGCAACTCCAACGCCGCCTGGTAGCCCATGGTTCCCTTTTCCAAGCCCTGCATGCTCAGCATGTTGGGTCGCTCCCGAATCTTGACGTGAAAGTGCGCCTTGGTGCGGCTCTCGGCCACCTGTCTGGCGGTGGCATCGTGGTTCAGGTCCCTGGTGAGATGAGGCCACGCGGTGACGCCGCTCCAAGCTTTGTCCTCAATCTGAACATGATCCGAAAGGTCCCTGATCTCCAGCTCCTCGTCAAAGGGAAAGGCTACGCTGGGGTGCGGTGCGCCGGGAAAATGGCTCTCCGAACGCACAAAGAACTGGGGAGCCCCCGAGAAGAGCTTCTCGACATCATCATCGCTCAGGTTGGCCATGCTGCGTGACAAGAAAGGGTTCAAGCTTTCAGCGTCTTGGAGCCGTGTTCATTGGCAAGACGGGATCGAGCGAAGTGGCGTGCCTTCGCCCAAGAGGCGTTTGGTTTAATTGACGCCGTTGTTGAGTGAGACCTGGTGTGAGAGCTTAAATTTTAAAGTGCAACACTACTCTCCCAAGGTTTGGAGTAAAGGCGCGGGGGAGCTGAAAGTATGTCTCAGTGCCTCGGGGTTGGTGGCGGCCCTTCTGTGGTATGCAGGCAGAGAGACAGGGAGGAGGGAGGGGGGGTCTATGAGGAGGTAGGATAACGATGATCTGGAGGGGTAATTGAGTAGTGACCCTGATTGAATGCCGGGTCAACGATTTTGACAAAATATGTGCCTGAATATTGGGTGGGAAGAGTCCAGCTCTAACTTGTTGATTTCTGCTGCTTCTTCTGACAAAAACCCCCCGTGACCGGAAATGGGTGGGAGCAAGCCGTTGGTCAATCGTAACCTGAAGTCGTCCGTTGTTCTGGGGCAGCCAGATGGGGTGATGTTTGTATGTGTATACCTTGTTTAAATTGCAGTGAAACGTAGGAGCAAACTTGATTAGAGCAAAAATAGATGAATAATAAAACGCAGAAAAAAATCTGTTTCAATGCCAATGAGAAAATTTTGTTGTAAAGAATTAGATAAATATGGTGATTGGAAGAAGATGAGACGATCAATTGGCGAAATATGAGAGGATCAGGTGGACAGCAATGGCATGGCATGGCAAGAGCAATGGTAACGGTAGGTACCCCGTACGGACGGCGGTGCGGCAAGGTACATGATAGGCAATGGATGCATGGCTTGGAACAGGCACGGGCACACGGACAACTTTGCAATTGTCTTACAGACGGATATTACTACTGCTAGCCGGTAGCACACTCCAGTCTCCAGTCGTACTAGTAGTAGCAGTAGCAGTAGCAGCAGCCAGCTAGAGAGTTGCCAATGATGAGGGACGGATAAGGGCACTTCCTTCCACGGATAAGTACCACTTTTACCCAGCATCGCAAAGCGCAAAGCGCAAATCGTTACGGAAGTGCACAACCAGGTAGTGCCGAGGCCGTGACATGCGAATGGGACCGACCCTACATGCAACTTGGTGGGCGGAAATGCCGGCTTCCCATTCTCTTGGAACGAGTTCCCCGCTTCCAAGGCGGTCGGTTCCCCCCCCTCTCCTCCCCCTTGTTTAGAAGAGTGAGGATCAGTTGGGAAAGAGCGAAACAGCCGATTTTTTGTCCTTTAGTGCTCCGTAGCTCCGACATGATGGGTCGATTTTTTAAAAGCAGTAATAAGTACCTACCCTTTGTCTCACCGTTGACGTGTTTCACTGCATTCTCTCTCTCCGGAGTACTCAACTTCTTTCTTTCCTTCTCTCTCTCTTTTTCTTCTTTTTTCCCCAATAACGCCATGACCGACTTTGTTATTTCACGACCCCCCCTTATTAAGCATGGTCTGACTTGAGACAGACACGTGCCAGGCTGAGATAAACTACGCCCGTGACAAGACCATAGCCACCAGCAAAGGGCCTGTGCGCACTTCCCCAAGAACCACGAGATAAACGACTTGATACGGAGTAAAGAAGAATAGGGGGAAGAAGCCTCCTAAAGTCAACAAAAATATCCAAACAATCTTGGCAGCAATTTTCCGTCACAACATGATGGGTATACTTCTGTCCCCTAATTAGGGGAGGGAGGGGAGGATGAGCAACCTGTCTGTATACATAATTACGCGAGTTCCGTCTTTGTCTTCACGCTTGCTAGATAAAACCTAGTACCCTAAAACCATAACCAAGAAATTAAAAGTTCTTCCTTCCTTTCCCCCCTTTTTTCTCAAAAAGGTTGGAAAAAATGCTACTTTAGCATGGGCAAGGGAATATGCAAAAGTTGCAAGGAATGGGGCAGGGAATGATGAAGCAGAATCTTCCAGGACACATTCCTCGGCCCTCTTCACCACCACGGAGCCTCACTTCGGATTCCTCCGCGTGAGGGCGCGCAGGATCTGTGAGATAAAAATGTCAGCGAACCTGGTCCAGCTTCCGGTCAATAGTTCAAGTTTTCTGATGACATACTCATTGCCTGGTGAACAGTCG
The DNA here is from genome assembly GCA_003012115.1 of Trichothecium sympodiale. Classification (NCBI taxonomy): domain Eukaryota; kingdom Fungi; phylum Ascomycota; class Sordariomycetes; order Hypocreales; genus Trichothecium; species Trichothecium sympodiale. The sequence continues at coordinate 54,140 of PXOB01000340.1, forward strand.
GCTGCTCCGTCTCAGGGGCGGAGGAGGAGTTGTTGTTGTTGGTCTCGAGGTTGATGCTCTGCATCTCGGCGTCGCGCCCAGCAACGTTATTCTCCGTAGCAGTCATGATTTGGCGTCGCGCTCGTGTCGTTGCACCAAAAAATAAAAGGGGTCTTTGGATAGGAACAAAGGAATTAGAAAGTATGTGGTGATGAGAACTTGTGATGAGCAACTTGATTACAAATGGTGACGACGGTGGTAGTGGTAGTTACTTTAGGTTGATTGATGAAGTCAACAAGCAGCTGGAGTGCGACAGGTTGGCGTGGCTTGGTTAAAAAGCTCGGGTCAGCGTCACCTCATAAAACGCAAGTGACGCGCACGGACAGCGCTCCCCCCCCCAATCAAGTCCCTGCTGATCCCGCCCTTGGATCTGCGCTTGACAGGGCGTCCAAAGGTACGAGATGCATTTCTGAAGGGTAACTTGAACCCTAATTTATCACGAGTACCAGCAATGGGTCAAAAGAACAAGAAATTTCCTAAAGTTTGGTTATTGCGTACATGTTTCTTTTCGTCTAGATAATGTTAAACCCAAGATCTTCCCCCCTCTCTGCACCTATTCCATCCCAGCGTCGGTTACATGCACGTTATACTCCGTACTGTTACATGCTCCGTTTATGCTAACGCTGCGGCCCGTATGCCGCGCATGCGTTTAAACCATCGTGCGTCCATCCACGGACATGGGGTTTCCTAATCATTTATGCGTTGGCCTATGCACGTCTACGAGAATTCGGAGTTGCACATCTGCGGAGTTAGTAGCATCTAGGACGCTCTAGCCGCTGGGAATTCCATGGCCCCATTTGGCCATCAAGTGCGAAAAGGGGGGGAGGAAGTTCCTTTGCTGACGAACTTTGTAGCTGTGTCAACGCTTGCATTGAAATGCGTCTATTTGCCGTTTTATATATACTTGTACAGCTGAATTATCGACGTCTTTCATCATGTACTGAGGACAGAGGAGACAAAGGTACGGAGTAGATATCTAAGACTACTCCCATGTGACTTTAGGGCTGTCGATACCATTCGAGGTGCCACGCAGATCCTCTGCAAATGTTGACGTGTTCCAACAGCCTTGATTGGACTTGACCTGGCTGCTCTGTTCCACCGTGATAAACGGTGGTCTTCCCCTGATACCATAACCGCTCCGCTCCGTATCTTTTGCAAATGAAACGTTCAGGTCCAGGGCTCTAAGAAAGGGTATCATTGTTTAATGCATAATCAAAACCTTGACATCGAAAGGCCAGCCCCCCTTTTTTCAGTTGTGTTATCCAACTCGTTCGGTAGACATCCAATCCCCCTCTTTTGCATCATGGGATAGAATTGCAGAAAAAAAACTGTGTTCGTTTCGTGGCTCAGACTGGAGGCGTGTCGTGTATGACCGTGAGAAGGTATTTCGGGTCGGGTACAATGACGATTTCTTGCTTCTTCGTGCGTAACCGGAGCAGCTTCAATTCGTCCTAAAACACCCGTATCAAGTCAGATATTTGCTGATGATGCCACATCGATGACAAAAAAACCGTCCTTACCTCGGACTCGATGTCCTGTACCAGCTGCCCGGACGCGTTTACGTAGTTCCACACCAGAGCTGCAAAGTCCTCCATCCCCCTAGATTCGCTCTCCTCGGCCGCGGGCACCTCATTGGAGAAGGACGCAGCTGTCGATTCTTGGCGCGACTTGGACGTCCGGAGGGCTGATAGGTCGCCGCTCGTCTTGAGTATAGAGCCCGAGGACCGGTCGATGACGATGCTGGCCTTGACGCCCGGCTTTCGCGCGAGGCGGTTGAGCTTCTCCTCGAGAGCATCCTGCCCGTTTGTCTAGAGAGAAGACGTGACGCGTTAGCATTCTGATGTCTGTTCAGACGTAAAAAAAGGTCCCAACAAAAGACTTACCAGGTTTGAATCAGTCATGGTTTTGCTGTTATTGTTGGTGGCGGGCGGCGACTCCTTGTTTTCCCTTTGGAAAGATACATTTCCAACGGAGCTTTTGGTTTCGCGGTCTCTCAATCCCGGCCCTTGTCAACTCGCCGCGTCCTATGACGCTGGTTGGCCCCCCCGCGCCACCCAAAAAAAGATCGGATGACTCCACTTTCCGGCTAGACAGATTATTCTGCTGAACGATGGACCGCTAAAATTTTTGGGAGTTGGAAGTCAATGCCGATGAGCAGCACTTTCAGTATAAAGAAGCAAGCTGTCAAGATCACTTCCAGCCGTATATTTTTGATACATTTTTCTTGCTCTAGTCAGCACCTGTCATAAACCAAACCAGACTAGCTCTGATACAACAACTCTCGTCATCATGGGTTCAAGCACGCGCAAGAAGAAGGAGAAGCAGAAGGACTTCCAGGTTTGAAACCCTTTTCCAAGCTGGTGATTAGCTTTTCTGACGATGGGATATTTAGAAACCAAAGTACAAGGTCGGCAAGGCAAAGGCGAAGCCTTCCAACTTTACAGACACAAGCTTCAAGTCCAAGTGTATGTCAAGATCTATCGTTGTTGTCGACAATCACAATCTCGTTGCTAACCTGGCTATAAATAGCCATTGTAATGGGACAACAGTCGCTATCAACAGAGGCCCCAGAGGTTTCGCAACAGTTCAAGCACAATTTATCATTAGCATCTTCTTCCAAGTCTGATAAGCAACGAAGGGATGCCCTCGCTTACTTGACAAGCCAGCTCTCGTCAGACGTTCCCTATAATCCAGTCGGAGCAAATGCTATTCTCACCAAGCTATTACCTTTGATATCGGATGCCTCAACGCCAGTGCGAACACAGCTGCTAAAGTTGCTGAGGGCACTGCCCGAGGATGACGTGCACCACTGCGCGGAGCAAGCCATGCTATTCATCCGAGCCGGCATGACACACCTGTCCTCGGACGTCAGCAGCGACGCTCTTGGCTACATAGAGTGGCTGTTGGACGTGGCCGAGGAGGACCTCGTCACCTGCCCCGGAGGATGGGTCAAGACTCTAAACGCATTCTGCGCCATGATGGGGTGGACAGCCACGGCAGCGAAAGAAGGCTGGTCGTCAGGTGGCAAGGCCACCTTGCGACCCAAGGACTCCTTAACGCAGGCTCGCCAAATCACTACGCTGGCGAGGTTCCTGGACGCCGGGCTCAGGGAGGAAGAAGCAATCGTGCAGAGCTCGGACCAATTTTGGGAACGCCTGTATGCTGTTCCTCGGGCCCCGAACCCCTTTGATTATCTCAACCTGTCGGGGGTTCGGCGCGCAGAAGAATCAGAGATGTACCCGAACCGGGAAGCGAGGCAGCAAGTGTTCCATAAGCGCTTCCTAGATATAATGCTCCAAGGGGCAGAAAGGGCGAAGAAGGAGGGCGGAGCGACGGGTCGTGCGGCTTCCAATCTGGGACAAGTACTGGCCAAAGGGATGGGCGAGTACGAGTCTTCGACGGCTATAGAGACGGAGGATCTTCTTGACCTATGGTGAATGTTTGGGCCTGGCTGGAAGTAGAAATGTTAGCAAAGATACCCCGAGAATCATAGACCAAGCCTATTGCGAATGCGCCCAGTTCCAAGCCACCTAAGGATGAGAGTCGTTCACATATTACTGACTTAGATCCGCGATTAGAATGAGAGGCGTGATTCTTTTTTTTTCTCAGGCTTCTAGCCAACAAGTGCTTGATCAACTCGTCGGCCTACTAGAGTCAGGCATGGAGGGGCAATGTTTGGGTCCGCAAGCGCTGGCGTGGGACTGCCATCAAAAAGCCGTTTTCCAACAAACAAAACAAATACATCAGGCTAGTAACTTCATGTGCTACTTCCTATCGGTCCCGTAATGCATTCAAAAAGCTCCCTGCTATGGGAAATCGTTGGAGAAAACGCCCTTTACCGAGTGACGAGGGGCCAAAGCCTGGGGGGAGCCGCGTCTACAGGCAACCACGCAAAGATTCAATGCAACGAAAAGTATCTGGTAATGAACTCTGAAGGCCAACAACACCAGAGAAGCAACTTGGCGTGCTCGTTTCCCGGGATGTTGCAGCGGAATCATCCAGTGTGCCCTGTCAGAAGCGGAGATACTTTGATCGGTTACTTGCAGCTTCACCCATGTCGAGCACGATAACAAGTCACCAGGCTGCATGAAAAATATGCACCTGCCGCCCCGAAATGGCTTGCATGGAAGCTTGAACAAACCAGCCTGCACGTCAGTCAACCCGTATCAGTTTGTCTACGTCAAACAGCAGCTTCCCCCCCTCCCCAAGCTGAACTCAACCCTGCTCGCCTCGTCTACGCCTAATAATGCACAACTCCTTGATGTAATAATGAATGGAAATCCAATACAAACAAAACAAACAGTGCCCGTATAGGAAAAACGTACCGTGTATATCCCATCTATATCCCTGAGCAACCCCACCAAGGTCGAGAACCTGGAAGGTTCTGTGAGTGTCGCCAGCTGCAGCAAGGCAATGTTTCCCTCTTCTCCGGCCAGTCACCAATCACAAAGCAGTATTTAGGAGTATTTCATGGCAGACAGCTGCCCAATATCAGATCTAGCCGTGGTTTCCCTGTTTTCTGATTGGCCCGTGCAAGCATTTCTTGTTTTTGTGCAGGTCGCGGTTGCCTCGTAACAAGATCAGCCGCGGAAATCAGCCTCGCACTCTCAGCTCCATAACCCCTCCTTCCTTCCCATCTCTTCCTTCTTCCATCTTTCCTCTTCTTTTTTTCTTCTTCTTTCTCAACATCACCACCTTTTCCGGTCAGCAGCATAGGCAACTCTTGGCCTATCCTGTCGTTCACCGTCATCGGATTCTATCTCTGATAGCATCCCTTTCTCTCCTTCACCTGCTGGTGAACCTTTGCAGTCAACTGATTCTCGAATCATTATTGTGAGTTGCCAATTACCCTTTGTCGAATCCATTATTCCACCCGCCCCTCATGTTGTTTCCTTCACCATGGCCCCCCATATCGTCTAGATATACTCGCTTCCTGATATCCCATCACAATCTCGTCGCTTCCCCTTACTACCGTCAGCCCTTCCATTACGTGCGCATTATACGCACTGCTAGCGGCCCCAGGGCATCACATCTAGATGTTATGGTACTCCTGCAAGTCACTACGACGTCTTTCCATACACGTTAGCACGACAGGCGCTGCATTTTCCGTGTGTCTGCTATCCGGATGCCGATCCTCTCCAACAGATGCATACCCAAAGCATTGCCCCCAACACCCCGTCGGTGCAGAGCAGTCTTTGATCTGAAACCTTTACTGACAAACTGACCATTGCAGTGACAAAGATCATCCTCGCAGAAGCGCGCCGATCCTCTTGTACTTCCACTGATCACTGGGTGAATTTCAGTCCTCTATCATCGATCCCGCCATCAAACAATCTGGCTGTCTATAGCAAAAGTGTAGAAACTGACTCTCCTAGACACCGTCGCAAACATGCAGGATCCTCCAGCCAGCGACCAACCTGAGCAGATCGCGGGTTGGTCCGAGAAGCAGGCACTTGACTACACTGCAATCACCAGCGGCGAGAATGTCACTTTCGAGGGCCAGAGTGCCGTCCGCCAGATCTGGAAGGAAGAGTACGGTGATGTTGCTCCTCGTGACGAAAGCATCGAGCTACATCTGTTCGGCGACCCATCCACCCGCGAGCTACGTGCTGGCATCGACTTTTCCAAGTAAGTCAAGTATTCCATCTTCATCCTTTTAGTCAACGCTAACACTTGTTGCTCAGGATCTCTGAAATCTCCGTCATTCAGGAAGGCCCCGAGAAAATTGAACCGGTTGAGTCCTTCAAGTCCGCTGGCCTGCACCAGGTTCTTGTTGAGAACGTTGAACTCGCCGGCTATAATGCTCCCACTCCAATCCAGAAGTACACCATTTCTTCAATGATGAAAGGTTTCGATGTCATTGGGGTCGCTCAAACTGGTAGGTTCAATCACACCTAGAGTGCACATTGAATCGCTGATGTATTTTATTCCAGGATCCGGCAAGACAGCGGCTTACCTTTTGCCCATCCTCAGCAAGCTCATGGGAAAAGCCAAGAAGCTTGCGGCCCCTCGTCCCAACCCCGCCACTCATCGCCCTGGTATTGACCGTGGTGTTCGAGCTGAGCCACTTGTGCTTGTTGTTGTGCCTACTCGCGAGCTCGCTGTGCAAATCTTCAAGGAGGCTTTGAAATTCTCCTACCGCTCCATGCTGCGCTCTTGCGTTGTTTACGGAGGCCCGCGTATCGTTGACTGCATTCAAGATCTGGAGCAGGGATGCGATATCCTCGTTGGCACCCCCGGTCGTCTCATCGATCTCATGCACCGACCTGATGTTCTCAGCCTGAACCGACTCAAGTACATTGTGGTGGACGAAGCCGATGAGATGCTCCATAACGACTGGGAGGAGGATCTGCGCCAGATCCTCAGCGGCGGCGGTAAGTCTCGCATCCTTCAACATACACTCGGCCCCTCACTGACGGATTGTGTGCAGAACAGGATGATGGCTCCATCAACTATTGTCTTTTCTCCGCCACCTTCCCCAAGGAGTTCCGCGACATCGCCAAAGAGTATTTGTCTGCTGATCACATTCGCCTCCGCGTTGGCCGAGCTGGCAGCACTACTGAGAACATCAAGCAGACCATCATCCAGTGTGAGCAATCTGACAAACGAGACCACGTGCTGCGCCTGCTGAAGGATATGGCTGGCTACCGCACCATCATTTTCTGCAACCGACGTGCGGAAGTCGATGACTTGGATTGCTTCTGCTACAATCTTGGTCTTCCTGTTACCTCCATTCACGCCGACCGTACCCAGCTTGAGCGTGAACATGCTCTCCGCGCCTTTCGAGCTGGTGTTTCTCCCATCCTCATCGCTACAGGAGTCATGGCCCGCGGTATCGATGTGCAGAACATCATGCACATTATCAACTATGATCTGCCCTCTATCGAGCATGGAGGAATTGAGGAGTATACGCACCGCATTGGTAAGTCACTTGATTTGATACTTGCTGCCCTTGACTGACCATGCCGCAGGACGTACCGGCCGCATGGGGCACCGTGGGATCGCAACATCGCTCTACACAGAGGATGATGAGCCCCTGGGAAGTGTGCTCACCCGCACCCTTGTGGAGACAAACCAGGAAGTCCCCGAGTTCCTGAAGGACTACGTGACGGAGGGCATGTCTCGGGACAATGTCAAATTCGAAACCGAGTCCGACTTTGATGAGGATGAGTACGCCAATACTGGCGGTGGTGGTGGTGGCGACGCTTGGGGTTCAGGTGACGGCGATCAGGGCGCCTTTAACACTGGAGGCGGTGACGGAGGAGACGCTGGCGCTGGTCAGGAGTGGAATGCTTCTACTTCTGACGGTGCCTTTGCTGGAGACACTACTGACGGAGATTTCAACAATGTTCCCGCTGCTAGTGATGCTTAGAACGCTCCCACCCAGCAGACTGCTCCCGCAGTTCAGGCTCCCGCAGTTCAGGCTGCCCCTGCCCCTTCTGTTCCTGCTGACGCCTGGGCTAGTGTCGACACTTCTGCTGCCAACGACGACTTCTCGTGGTAATTGCCTCGCTCCTCGGACGTCCATTTCCACCAAGATATTGTCTGTTGAAGACCATGCAGGACCCTGTCGTCTTTGTGATTTGTGACAAAATGGAGTGAGGATATGGAAGTGAAGCTCAGAACATCTAAAATTGGCGGAACAAAAACTTAGATAGCTAAGACTAGGTAGCCCGAAGTCAGACTAGATTTCCTGAGAGAAGAAAAAAAAAGGCGTTGTCATATATGCACTAACCTGTATTGTGAGTGACGACTTGCCATTCATGCTCTTGTCTCCGTTGCCAGTCTGACATGGAGATTAGAGATCATAGCAAGCAGGCTTGTATGGACAACGCATGTCGCAACAGGTAGCGGATTCGACACGCTCTATACTAGTATGTGATTATGATTATGGAGTATATAGCAAGTAGGGGTATCAGCGCTATTTCATTGTACAAGGCTGCAAAACTAGTTACATGTTCTTCAAGATTTTTCCCAGGCCAGCGGCCTTGGTTCCAATACCTCCATACCCCAGCTGGACGACTCCTTGGGTGAACTGCCACCCTTTCTCCTGACTGCCCACTGGGTATTGCACAGGCGGTGGGATTCCTGTCCTGATGCCCAGCCAGCCGAACCTGTCTTCGCATATCGCCTTGATGTTGCAAAGCCCACGGAGGCCTTCCTCGCCTGCGAAGCGACCGTAGCCGGAACCGGCGACGCCACCAAAGGGGAGCTGAACAGCGTAGTAGACTGCAAAGTCGTTGACGGCCACCATGCCCGCTTTGAGGCCACGGACGATGGGCTTCATGGCGGGGTCGCGCTCGGAGCCGTGGACGGAGGCGCCGAGGCCGAAGTTGGGGGCGTTGGCGATGGAGAGGATCGACTCCGCCGTTGAGTCTGGGCTGCGCATGAGGGTGAGGACGGGGGCGAAGCACTCGTGCTGGGCGATGGCCATGTCGGGGGTGACGTCGGCGAGCAGAGTGGGCTGGAAGTAGAAACCGTGGGGGAAGTCGGGGTGGTTGTAGCGGGAGCCGCCGGCGAGGAGCCGGGCGCCGTTGGAGACGGCGTCCTGGATGAGATCCTCGAGGCGGGAGAAGGAGGCGTCGGAGATCATGGCGCCGACGTCGGCTTCCTGGCCGAGGCGGAGGGCCATGACGCGGGGTTCCAGGGCGGATACGAGGGAGTCGTAGACCTTGGGGCCGCAGATGACGCGCTCGATGCCGATGCAGTTTTGCCCCGCGGCCTGGAACGTGCCCCTGAGGATGACCTCTGCAATTCGCTTGAGGTCGTTCTTGGCGGAGTCGAGCACGATGAAGGGGTCCTTGCCGCCGAGCTCGGCAACGACGGGAGTGAGGCTCTTGGCTGCAGAGGCGGCGACGTGGTGCGCCACGGACTGGGATCCGATAAAGGTGATGTGGCTGATCTTGGGATGGGACGTGAGATGGCCAGCCGTCTGCGGCCAGCAAGCGACGGTCTGCACCAGCGCCGGATCATGACCGTGAGCGACTAGAGCCCCACGAGCGATGCCGGCAAAGTACATACTGCTCCAGGCCGTGTGCTCGGACACCTTGACCACGATTGCGTTTCCCGAGAACAGGGCGCTGATGACGGGGCCCATCAGGTTGTGGAAGGGGTAGTTCCACGACACGAGCGCGGCCACGACGCCCAGAGGCTCGTAGACGACCGTGTTGCGCTTGTAGGCCATGAGGAAGTTGGTCGGCCTACGGCTAGGTCGCAGAGCCTTTTCCCCGTGCTTCAGCGTCCACTCGATCTTCTCGGCCGTGACGAGGATCTCCCCGAGCTGGGCGTCCACCATGGTCTTGCCGCTGTCGAGCCCGGCGACGCGGCATATCTGCTCCGCGTTGTCGAGCACGTGCCGCTTCAGCGTGGCCAGCACGGCGCGGCGCTGGTCAAACGTGGTCTCGCGCCAGGACAGCTGGGCCCTTTCGGCGGCGTCGATGGCCCGGTCGATGGCGGCGGGAGTGGACGGGTTCACGAGGCCGAGGAGCTTGCCCGTCGCGGGGTTGCAGCACTGGATCGCCGAGCTGCCCGGGACTTTCACGCCGGGCGTCTCGGGGAGCTGCTGGTCGTCCTGGGGGAACCTGGGCGGCGGGACGGTGTAGCTGCGGGGCCGGTGGCGGTGGCGAGAAGAGGTTGCGGTGCGGATGGACAGGTGGAAGAGGTAGATGGCGAAGATGGCGGCCACGGAAGTAAAGGCTAGTTGGACGGTTGTTTCACTATATATTTCTGCATGTCAGCTCAAAGATGGCAGGTTTACCCCCGGGGGGGAGGGGAGGGGAGAGACGGGCAACGTACGGGATGTCGAGGCGGGCAGCTACCTTTGCGGCAATCTGCTGCCACAAGACGGCAACGGCTGGCCCTGAGCGATCTGCCAAGGGCTCTCTGTCGGCTATGGGGTCAGCCATGTTGAAAGTACGACAGTGTGTAGTCTTGGGGCTGTCGACAGACAACTCTGGGAGCTGCAGAGAAAGGTGTCGTGATTTTTTGGGTGGTGGTTCGATGACCCCTGCCAAGACATGAGGTCGGCGTGGGGTGCAAGCTTAGCTCAGCTAGACCTTTCCTGGGGACTCTTGCGTCAGTACTCCGTAAATTCCGCCTTGTCAACAGTATTCAGCACGAGATTAGCAATATTCCATGTGATAAAATTAGTTTGTTTAACAATGTTGCTTTAATTGCTCTTTGGATCCAAGAAAAAAAAAAGCTACTATGACAATACTCTCTATGTACAGCAATATCCGTGTGCCTTCAACCCAAGGAGAATTCACATTGCTCCCATGTTGAACTTCAACGCCTTCACTTCAACAATCCATCTCATCCAGTCTGCCATCCCTCCAGTCGTTCTGTCAGACGGGATCATTTACCCCGCTTTCATCGCTTCTATAAGATGCCAAGGTATAAAAAAAACAAAGGCTGAACGCACCCCCGAGCTGAAAAATTTCAAGCACAGGGCAATGAGGAAAAAGTAACTCCCAGACAAGGAAATAATTATAAACAGACAACACCCAACTCTCAAAGGTCCCTTGAAGAAGAAGAGCAAACGCCACCCAGCAGCTGAAATTGGTTCTTTTGGTGTATCCCGCATGTTTGCCTCGTGAAGGCTCGACGATAAGGTATGGTACGGTAAAGTTTAACGGCATGGGAAAGTGTATATATTATATATACATAGACGGTGGTGCGAACGGTGGCCATGTTTGCGAGTTGTCGAGTGGTGGAGAGAAAGAGCGAAAAGTGAGAAAAGAGATGTGCAACTCGTAGATGGCTCATGCAGATCGTCAATGCATGAGTACCAATTCGATGGATATCAACAAAATAAGAAAAGGAAAAGGGAAATGCACTTTATGCCATGTCGGGTCGTCATGTACAGGGTTCTTAGCTTCACCTCGTATCCAACGGCGACTAGTTGTTGGCGCTCTTAGACAGGGAGAGCCCTCGTAGACGCGGCTTCATTCGACCACCAACTGTCGTAGACTGCGTAGATTCGATGCGCGACAGGCGAGCCGCTGACGTGAAGTCGTTGCTGGCTTCGTAGCTAGGCCTCACGCGATCCATAGATGCGCGGATCCGATCGTACGAAGGGCGAGCACGGTCTATCGAAGGGCGGACCTGCATTGGTATCTCGATCGAGGTACGATTTACGGTAAAGCCGGTTGAGCCGCTTCCATTTTGACTGCGCTGGTTATGCGTTGTGCCCCGAGTCATTATTGATGGCGGGTAGATCGGCCGCAAGTCCTCGTCAACGCTACCATAAGCTTGGTGCTTGGACTTCTTCAGCCCATCTGATGAATCAGATTGTTGGCTGTTCATGTCGCCCTTATCATCGCCTGGTGATGATCCATCTTCCAAGTAGGCAAATCGTCCCATGCGGTCCTGCTCTCGAATGATATCCACGTCGTAGGGGAAGTACACTTTTTGCAGTGACTTGATGGCGAATCGAGGGAACAAGCTAATAACTGGCACAAGAATGAAGACAGCCCAGAATGAAGCTTCTCCATAAATTTGCTTCGCTGCCTCGTAGAAGTACTGTGACGAATCAAACGTTGTATAAATTCCAGTCCACAAGAAAATGAATAGGTCGCTGATTGAGATGATGAGGAGCATAAACCAATCCCAACGATAAGTGTTGATGAGGATATATCCATTGATGACCAGGACAGCTGGATGAGCGACGTAGGCACCGAAACGAAGACGGTCGCCGACGTCCAGGCCGTTCTCCGTCACAGGGACAGCAGGAATGAAGAGCAGATAGGGGATGAAGAAGACCATGACAGACTGGTAAAGACCGTCAAGCATGTACAGCCTGCAAATGCAAGTTAGTCAAGCACATTACTTCAGAGTGCCGCTAGGATTTACTTACCAGAACTTGGTTTGAGTCCACTCCATGCGCTCAATACCACGCCTGTAGAGCTGAGGCACTGCCAGAGATACCTTGTCGGAAACATCTTGATCCAGGACACCCATAATACCAACAGGAAGCGAAGTGAAGATGAGGTTGAAAAGGAGAATGTACGTGAGATCGTAGAGGTAGGTGATGTCAAAGTCGCAGAATATTTCGAACCAGAAAATGGCAAAGGTCCAAACCATGTTCTTGTAGAAGAAGTTGCTGATTGTTTCGGCTAGACGGCGGTAAGACCAGCGGCCGTGAACAAGAACCAGCCTCTGGAGGAAACGGAATTGAGCGATGGCATAGTCAGAAGACATGACGGCTTGACGACCTTCGACACCAGCGATACCGACACCAACATCGGCCTCTTGAATCATGGCAACATCATTGGCACCATCGCCGATCGATAGCGTCATGACATCGAGACCATTCTTTACCATCGAAACGACAGAAGCTTTTTGAGCGGGACTGACACGGCAGCAAAGCACTGAACGGCACTGTTTGCAGAGCAAAAGGAACTTTTGCTTCAGACGGTCATCAAGGAACCAACGAAGTGTGAAACCATCAATGACAAGACCGTGAGTAGGGGCTGGGGCCTCGTGATTCTTCTTGGCTCTTGCCAGATCGTCATCGTCTCCGCTAAGACCGAACGTTTGGAGATGCTTGTCGAGTTCCATTTCGGCGAGACCAAGGAAAGTTTCTTCACTGATTTCCACTCCCTCGTCCTCATTCAGCTTGAGGTTGATCAGTTCCATATCGTTGTTGAGAAGGTTGCAAGAGAAGCCAATGTTGATGGCCGTTTCAACCTTGTCACCAGTCAGCACCCAAAGCTTGATACCCGCATCGCCAAGAAGAGCAATAGTATCAGGGACGCCATCCTGCAAACGATCCTCGATGGCGGTGCCACCAATGAGGTAGAGTTCCTGTTCAATAAGCTCGGCGACGCTTTCGAGTTTTTCTTCACGGTCCTCAATGGCAGCAGCAGCAGCATCGTGCTCCCTCTTCCATGCCCAGTACTCGTCTTCAGTAAGTTCTCGCTGGGCGATGCAGAGGGTTCGCAGACCCTCGCGAGCAAATAGTTCAAGGTGATCGGCCGTGTCTTTACGCAGTTGTTTCTGCTCGCCCTTCTTAAGGCGAGCATAGATTACCGAATCGGCACCCTTGCAAAAAAGTATGATCTTGCCATCTGGCATGCGAACGATGGAGCTCATACGCTTTCTGGTTGAGTTGAACTCGATGGTGTTGAGGATTGGGTAATGTCGGTCCTGGCCCATTACGTTGAGATTGATGCCTTCACTGGAACTTCCAAGGACCACGAAGCCCATATCACGAGCAGTAGCAACCAAGGCTTCCTCATCGGGAGATTGAGCCTTGAACAGCATCCGGGGAGGATCATCCATTGTCCTTTCAGGCATAACGGTATGGCAAAGAGCCAGAGCAAGCATAAAGCGTTCGTTGGCGTGCTGCTGCTCTAGGCCAGATTCACCTGCTAGGTCTGCGACGAAATCGGGTGCAATAAAGGTAAGGGCGTCGTCATGGAGGAAAGGATTGTCGGCAATTTTTCGCAGACCCGCGAGCGAGCGAAGTTTGGCGTCAGCAATCTCAGCACGGATCCGTTGACCTTCCTTCTCGGTGTCCACACCCAGACGCTTTTGCATACCAGCTTGTGCCTCGGTGTAAGCCTCTCCGTAGGGCTGTCCGTTGATCGTAGCCTTCTTGAACTCCATGAGGTTCTGCGTGAGAGTACCAGTCTTGTCCGAGAAGATATACTCAATTTGTCCAACATCGTCAGAAATGTTCCAAGACTTAGGCACGCATGGCTGGTCGATTTCGGCGTAGTACATGTCAACATCGCTGTAGATAAAGAATGCCTGTAGAAGGCGAACGATTTCGAGTGTGATGTATAGAGAAATAGGTACCAAGTTCTGATAAACAATGAGAGCAGCAAAGAAGGTAATGAACCCACTCATTGGTGGACTCCCGCCGATGGAACCGAAGTTGAAGTAATGGATGGACGCATCGGTCTTCGCCCACGCGACACCGTTGACAATGGCAGAGAGAAGACACATGACGAAGAGGATGAAGAAGTTGCAGATAACGTTGAAGTTGAGCTCACGGGCAATCCTAGGACGCTTGGTGGGTGTGATGCCAGCATTGAGCATGATCTTGGTGTCGTGTCCGGTAAAGACAGCTACACCAAGGGCCCATTCGGTATTTCTAAGGTTACAGCCACGTAGCAGTAAGTTGTCAATGGCAATAGGCTCTGTCATCAGCTCCGGTGGATCATCTGGAAACTCGGGAAGTTGCTGACGCCACTTGATGGCACCATTGTACTTGTAAAGGTTGGGCTGAGGGGCTTCGCTTTCAACGGTAAACTCTGCCCTTTCACAATCACGGGCATGCTTCAAAGTACGCCCGCATCGCAGGGACTGGCGAAACTTGAGGTTGGTCTCTCCATCCAGATTTTTGGTCTCAACGTAACAAGCACCCTCGGGGTCCGAAGTAGACAGGATAATGATATCGGCGGGGATCTCATCGTCGTTATAGATACGCACAAAGTCACCCACTCGAATGTTCTTCCAGGCGTCCTTCTTGAAAACGGCGCCGCTGGTCGGGTGAAGAGGGTTGACAAGGTCACCCTTGAGGTTCTTCATCGCCATCGCACGCCTGTTGTCTTGCTCGCTAGGGAATTCGAAAGCGACCTGGGGGTTGGGTGACGGTACGGGCGTCATCTGGATGTCTTCGCGCACAGACATGAAAGATTGGCGATTAGTAAAAGGAGTGGCGAGAGAATTGCGCATCGACCGCCTGAAGTGAGTATCGATGGAAGGGCGTGGTTCCTCCTCATCGTCCTTGATTCTGTTGGCCTTGCGCTCGGCAAGCTTGCTTCGTGCATCCGTGGACCACATGCTCCGAACAGTCTGCCAGAGCCAACCCCAGAACCTTGTGTTCATCTTCTTGAATTTTCTCCACGCCGATACATTGTCCTCGACGACATTGACGTTGGTCCACTTATGCAGGCGATGCACAGGAGCGTTGTTCAGCTCATCGTCGAGGTTTGATCTTCTATAATCTTCAATCGCGTCTTTGATGGCCGTGACACATATAATGAAAATGAGCGGTGCGGAATTTAACCCAGGATTTTCACCACCAAAAATGGGGAAAAACTGAAGAGTGTTAATGGTGCACAGCTATGTAATGGAAGCCGATCCCACTTACCACGAGGATAACCAAGAACAAGAAGAAAATATTAGCAATATTGTGGAATTGGTTCCATAGATTCTTGGGAACGAAGGAGAGAGGCGTGTAGCGAGCTGTTCTGATCTTGTTGCGAGTATACGTAGCGGCAGGCATACCCTCGTCGTCCAACTTGTCAGCCGGCAGCGGCTGATTGAAGTAGAGCGTCCGCCGCCCATCGTCCTCTTCATTTGACTCGTCATTCGACTCTCCAGTCTCCTCCGGGGCGTCATTTTTGGAATCGTTTGACTTGGCGGGTTCCCCATCACTCCGGCGCCTCTCCTCCTTCTCATCTGAAGAGTTCCTAGCATTCTGCATACGGCTCAGGAGATGCATGCGCTTCTTATTACTGCTCTTAACCGTCATTCGTCGCGTTGCCCAGCGCGCCCTCTGTGTTTGCCCAGTGCCTGCTCGGGCAAGCTCATTAGGCTCAAACTCGTCTGGGTTCGTCATGTTTGCGATGAGGAAGGTGAAGTTGCGGGCAAGAGCCCGTTCAACCCCGAGTTGTCAGCCAGCGTGGTACAGAAAGTGGCGTCTATCGTCGCGAATGCGGGTCGAGCAGCACGTCGTAGACGGCAATCCAAATGCTGTGATGTTGAGTTCGAAAAGTCCGTCTTGGATGTCTGTTTCAGTGAAGTGCAACGCTATTATTGTTTCGTCCCACGTCGTCGTCGGAATTGGTAGAGGTTGTCGGGTCGATCGAACGTGTCTGGACGGGGGGGTATCGGCGTCCGCGTCGTGAATCAGAGCCTCGCTTCCGGGGGGGTAGAAAAAGAAATCGTACTAGTAGAAAGAAACGAAGAAAAATACAACCCTGGCCAACTCGAACAGAAGGGAAAGAAGAAGAAGCTGCGTGGTGCAATAAGGGGGCAACACGGCGAACCTAAGTTACAGCATGGACACAAGGCAGACGAACGGCGTGGCGACGTAAGGCAATGTAAAAAAAAAAAAAAAAGAAGAAGCTGGAAGTTGATTAGAAATGGGAAGGGGGTAGGAAAAGGGTGACGGGCCGGACAGGCTGGGCGACTCGGAGGCAGA
Source organism: Trichothecium sympodiale (assembly GCA_003012115.1). Classification (NCBI taxonomy): domain Eukaryota; kingdom Fungi; phylum Ascomycota; class Sordariomycetes; order Hypocreales; genus Trichothecium; species Trichothecium sympodiale. Next base: position 70,335 of record PXOB01000340.1, read on the forward strand.
AAGTTACGTGAGTCCGCCTGTAGTGGGCGGGTGCTACAGCATGGTGCGGTGCGGTGCGGTACGGTGTAAATGCTTGGAGTTTAAGGTGGTCCACGGGGTGGGCGCTGGGAGTGCTAGGGAATCGCTGGCGGCGTACTACTACCAGGCCCTGACCTCCACTGCTAGGCACTCGCAGGCACTGACTCCAGCGCAGCTCCAGCGGACTCCAGTAAAAAGATCAATCGAATACCACTGTTAGCTTCTAGCAGGCGATCCCCCCCTTACCATGACCATGACGGCGACTCCACAGCCCACGGCACCTTTGGTTCTCCTTCCCAAGTCGACGAGGCTTGCATCGCAAATCATCACGGTTTCAAGGGACAGAAGCTTCCGGTGTTGCCTTTAACAGGTTTAACCCCCCTTGACCTCCTTCACGATGAACGGACAGAAGTCGCACATAGCCACGGGTGGCTTAACACGAGGTTCAAAACGTTGAAACCCCCCCCCCGGAGCTGCTGGAACACCACAGGACCGAGAATATTATTCACTAATATTATTGAGTGCACATCAACCAGGGTCTCTGGACAAGCTTTTAGTTCCCGGTTCATCCGACTTTCACTACGGGAATACTGACTTGGCTTCGCGCAGTGCGAGCCCGAAAGCGCGCCTCGATAAGTTTTAGTGGCACCGAGTCCCCTCCCTCACCCTTCTGACAGACATGGACGGATCGCTTGGTACGGGGGTCATTTTTTTGTCTCGGTAAGCACCAAGGTCGAAAAATGCGAATTGGGCAAGAGCCAAGCTAACCCGGCCGGCCCAGCCCCCATCCAGCGCTCGCGCGCTTTCTCTCTGGTGCTCTCGCACTTTTTGCATTCTCGTGCTCTCGCCACTGGCACATTTGCATTCTCACGACTCAACTCACCCCCTATTATGTAGGTACAGGTATCTCTACGCGTTTGCGGGCCCCACCACGTTCCTTCGAACCTTGCCTCTTTGAGGAATGCTGGGATGGAACACCCCGGGCACCCTAAACAGGGGGTTATTTGCAAGTTGCAAGTACGACTGTTGATCTACCACCGCAGACCGACCGCTAAAGAAATAACTTGCAAATCAAAATAGGAGGCTGTACGCCGTGATACGACGTGCGGTGATGTCTCTGATCAATGGTGATTTCTTGTTCTACACGGCCTCGCAGGACAACCTTGCTTACAGAGCACCGAGTACGCAATAGAAGGACCACCCTATCATGCATGATGATGTTGATGGATGCCAATATGCGGCTCAGTACGGAGTACGTACATACGGAAGGCTACGGATAGCTGCCGCATCTCTGGGTTACGTAGTAGGCTTCTGTGCTACGGCATAGTTTATCGCCACGATGTTGTCGACCTTGGGCTAAATTTGGATATCAGTGTCTTGATATTTACCAATCTGATATTATGTATCAATCAGCCTGGGGAGGGGGAATGGAGGGGGAGGAGGGTACATCATGGTTGGATGGATGTCAGCCCTGCGCCATCACCCCCCCAGGCTTGCTGTTCCAGGCATGCGCTGTCTGACCAGCCATGCCTCATTGAGCCGGGACCCCGACGTCTCCGCCTCGCCGCACTCTCTCAGAAGGCAAGACGATCCAAGCTCCGCGCTCAAAATGCCCTGCTTTTACTCCGTATTCCCTATTACTCCCTACAGCTGTGTATAAAGTATGTAGGTATCCGTATTATATACTCAGTATGGCTTTGGCCAATAGAGTCGTCAAGGCTTAGTATCTATTATTAGCGCTCTTCTACCCAGATATATTCCGTCCATATATTGTTTTCTTTTCATGAAGTTGATTTTCGAGTTGATGACAACAGCTCGGACTCTCGGGGTCCGATGAGAGCACGAAGTGCGACCTGCATGCGCCCCAATGTGGAAAGTCTACTGCCATCTGGTAACAGCAAACTGCACCCTACCTACTTTGGCATGTATCGGGTTACACACGGTTTTGTTTATGTTGTGTAATATCATTCGCGGGGGCCCTAAAGTTGACGTGTCTTTTTAGATCTCGGCATTGCATACTACTTACTGTTAGTAGGCGAGGGTTTGCCATGCTTACTCCATACTTCAGATTACTCGATCACGTGAAACTTGGTTCATGCGAAAAGCCTCATCGCAGAAGTCTACACGGAGTACGGAGTATCAGTCGCATAGATTCATCCAGCGGATACGAGGTAATCTCCCAAGCGGCCTGATTCCATAGGCAAACTTATTCAAGGAGCTCAACAGGCGTAAGCCTTCTCGAACGAACCATATTTCTCAGGGGAATGATTGAGGGGTAATAGAGGGGGGGAAATATTTTGCGTCTCAAAAGAATCAATCACACAATCGTTGATTTGATCGGCGGCTCAGCCTCTTTGTCGGCAGATCTGCAATTTTAATATCAGCCAGAGCCTGTTTCAGGTGAATAGCACAGATGCAGTTCACCCCGCCCTTCAGCCCAGCTACCCTAAATCACGAGCAATACTCTTTTGGGAAAGCAATAATGCCACCGATCACGCATTGGCAATTGTTGGCCAGCTATCAGAGAAAAGAAAGCTGAATGATTGAATTTGCTACTAGAGGCTTGATCTGAATTGAATAGGCTGTTCTGGTGGATCAGAGTCTATGTACGGATGGTTGGGTTACAAGTACGCTTGACGTATTAATAGTGGTTGGTCGATAACAAAGAACGAAAAGATAAGAAAATAAACTAAAAAAAAAATAATTTATACGTTTGTCGTCTGAGTTTGTAAAATCCCTAAACCGTGAGATTTGGTGTGTGACATGACAACTGAATAATCCCCGAATCGGAATTTTTTTTCAACCTCCCATCCTGTTGGTGAAGCCGTGCTTTGTGTGTGTGTGTGTTGTAAGTGGGAAAGAGCGACAATGCGGGCCAAGTGAGGTCCGTTATTTAAGCTTCAAATTGGAGGTCTTGTCCACTACTCTCAACAACAGACGCGCTTGGAACAATTGATGAAAGATCAACACACAATCATCATGAGTTATATTTTCTCATCGCAACTCATCTAAACCCACCACGTCAAGCGCCATAGCGAGGGTAACATTGTACTTTTCAGGGGTTCGGAAGACCGTGGCCCCCTGTCTGCATTCTGCGACGCGATGGCTCCCAAATCCGAGAAGAGCGCTTCCATCACCAGCTTCTTCAAGCCTGTTCAAGCCACACAGTCTCCAAGTCGTGTCAAGGTACTGACGCCGAATCCCGAAGACTTGCCGCCACTCCCACCGGATTCAGGGCCAACCCCGTCGCCGCCTAGACGTTCCCCGGCGCTTCCCTCCTCGCCCATCTCACTGAGGTCATTCCCAAGTCGCTCGGTGACGCCCGTGACGCCTAAAAAACAAACAGGGCTGGACGTGAATCATGTCTTTGAGGCTTCGGACGAGGAAGATGGGGAAGATGATGATGTGCTATCGGAATTGGAGGATCTCATGATGCCATTTGGTAATAGTCGTGCAAGCCCCGCGAAGCGACTCGATATTGGGACGCAGTTGGAGACGCCGAGAATAGGGGACCCAATCGCTACTGATAAGTGCTTGTGGGAGGGCACACCATCCACAGTTGATATAAGCTCTCTTCTCAAGGATGCTCAACGTGACCAACTAGTGGCGTCGCATACGCGTCAACTAAATGCGCCTAGCGAGGGGACATCGCCCGACGAAGATGACCTGCAGAAAACTATACATGAAAATGGTGGAGATGACGCTCATAAAGTTCTCCGAGCTGTCCAAAGAACCGAATCGAACCAATTCCAAGCGCGATATTACTTCTTCGTCAGCGACCATGACCCTCCAAGATCGAAGCCTATGCCTCGGGAGCAAGCTTTTGGTCCGTGGGAGCTGCTCTTGGAGGAGGACATCAGCGTTCGGGAGCAGTATCTGACTTCAGGGGTACCCCAGGCAATAGTTGGTCTAGGTGGCGAGTTGCCCAACGAAATCTTCGACTGGATGCTCGACGAGCTTTGCGTACTGGATTCACTAATCATGCGGCGGGAATACTGCCAAATCATCTCTTTGTGTCCTACCTATGTTGCCGATATTCTCTCCCCCGAACGCGTCGAGGAGTTATTCCTTCGACTGGGCGCAAAGGACGAGACTCACGCGAGAGACATAGCACCGTCCCCCAACACATCGATGCTAGACCCTTATGGAAACCGCGATTGGTCGAAACTGAAATCTTTTCTGTACCTCCTGGAGACTGTGTCCGAGGACCTTTCGGAGGAGGCGACCAAGCTCTCTATCCATACGTTGTTGCGAATGGCAATGGACGAATTCATATTGGACAATGCCGATATTCTCACGAGATTTGAGATTGCACTGTCGAGCCTGCTGAAAAGCGAAAAGTTTAAAGACGATTGGGGCGGATTCGTAAGCTTACGCTCTTCGTACCTTTTGAGATTGGTCACTGACAGTCATGTAGTGCTTTGAGACGGCTCAACTATTGTGTGAATGGACGAGATCGGCTGTTATGCAGCTCAACGTTGTGGCTTGCATGCCCATAAGACATCCAGTAGCGCATGACTTGAGACGCAGACTGGCCCTCTCATCCTTCTTCAGCAACCATACCTTGGCGGAATCACACACGGATGATGTATTGTCATTAAAGGATATTGCCGATCACGTTAAGAACATGGAAAACGACCTCGACGAAAAGACGGAATTTGCTGAACTGTATGCGCGCATCGTCCTTCTCGACGTTGCGGTCGACGACGGCTCTTTCGTCAGCAGTGGTCCGGCTAGCGAGCAGCAATTCGACGCCGAGGTTGATGAGCTCGCAGACAGCATCCGGAACTTGTGGACCAGCATTAATGATAGTGGCATGAAGACGATACGGGCGGATGCCAAGGATGCGTTGAACGATGTGCAGGGACGCCTGCTTCAAATTGTTCGCACTCGGCGCAAGGCTAAGCCGGGTGTCTTTGATCTGAAGGAGAAGGAGGACAAGGAGGAAAAGTCCATCCTGCAGCAGCAGAGCTATATGAGGAGATTTCTGGGAAAGGCAGCCACCGATGAGAGTACCGAGGCAATCGGGGCCTGGGCTGCTCACGGCCTTGAAGGTACGACGGACCTCTTATGATGGAGTATTCTGTAAGGATGTTGCAAAACGAGTTATATAATGCAGTCTCTAAGCTACAAAGCATAGACTGCTGTAGGAACAATGCAAAATTGGCTCTAGTAAACGATCTCCTGCTCATAATCCTCCTTTATTCCCCCTCATCTGACGCATGCGTAGGTATCTGATGTGATGGTGACGATTCTTAGTCGGTGAAGCGGCGGTTTGGATTCTTGCCGAAGAGAGCTTCTCGCACAGCAGGTCCGGCGGTATCCTTGAGAAGCTCGAGACGAGCCTCGAAAGTGTTGTTGACGTCGATCTTGCCATCTCCGCCAATGACGTACACACCTCCAGTTCTAGCCGTTGTCAGCCAAAATCCCCAAACCAAGGCATTAGTACTTCGTTACTGAGGGGTTCAACATACGATTCTTCAGGTAGAGGATTCTCCTCGTCAATGGTGCCCTTGACCTCCTTGCCTATCTCCTTTTTGTACTCCTTCTCGGCGTCCCCAATGGCCTTCTTAACGACGTCGTAGTCCGCCTTCCTCGCGCGAATCTGCATCTCAGGCTCGTTGAGGGCGTAGAAGCCCTCGAGGATCAGCCCCTTGAGCGTCTTCTGGTACTTGGCCTTATCCTTGGTGCCGGCGGCGAGCTGCTTCTCGGCGTCCTCGAACAAGCTGTCGATGAGCTCCTGGCGGGCGCCGAGGACCTTGAGCCGCGTCTTATTGGAGACGGTCGAGCGGGTGATTTGCTGCGACATGGTGGCCTGCTTGAACTTCTTCTCGTACTGATTGTCGATGGCGTCCGTCTCCTCGCGCACGAGCTTGGACTTTTCGATCTCAAACTCCTCGTTGGCCTTGATCTCGATCTCGCGGGCCTTCTCCATGGCTTCCTGCTTGATGAACGCCGTCATCTTGCGGAGCTCATTGTCGACCTGTCACGACGAAACATTTCCCACGTCAGCAAAAAGTCCTCTTTCATAGCATCGCATACGTCTGAACGTATGCGATAGCGACGACGAAGGGTAAGCGTTACCTGCTGGTCGGACAATGCGTGTTGCGACATATTGCCGGTAATTGGAGCCAAGTTTGTGACTTGTGGAAATAAACCCAAAGGAAATGGAGTGAAATGCGAGCGTAGAAGATGGCCCGAACACGTTTTAACGAAATAAGTTGGTGTTGTTTAGGAAGTGATGGAGTCGTTCGGCGGTTGTCGTAGTTGGACGGACCTGTGACGACGGACCCCAGAGCAGCTGTCCCTCCAAGCCTCAGGAGCTCGGTGTTCACCAGCCACAATCTCGGGATCTTTGGGGTCCATTTCTGAGCTCGGGGGCAGCCACTCAGAGTTGGAGATGACGTAGCTGCATCTAGTCACGTGACCTTTATTCCCCAACACCAAGATGAGTAGGTGTGGCTGAAGGGATGATGGGCTGCAAGAGGGGAATGGTGCGGTCAGTCCAGTCCGCTTTGGTAAGGTAGCTTTCAGAGAGGGGCGTCAGTCAGGTGGCTCGAACCTAGTGAAGCGGGAGAGCAATAGCCTACCATCGACGCTATAGGTACCATTCCATGCCAGCACGAGCGGTGTGACCCCCGTTTCAAAGGGAGACAACCATTTTCCATCACGCCCAATGATCCCGCGACTTTTAGAATACGACCCTTCGTACATATCGCCCGCTTCTTGTTGCGCAATTGGATCGCTGTCATCCGCAAACCCTCTGGCGGCTAGGTCAGCTCCTTGCTGCTAGCACTAGCTGCCCAACGTCGATTCTCCACGTCGCTGCACCTGCATCGTGACGTGACACCTGCACGGCAATTACCCGTCGATATAGATACCTACCTTAACCGACGAACCCTTGCGAACTCTGCGAGTTATAAATACCACGAAGCGCTGGAAGGAGACGACTACAGACACGATAACCCCTTGATGCGACGATCCTCGATTACCCAACTTTTCAAAACTTGTGCCAGATGACCACGGGTCTGGCTACAGAGCGTTATGGGATCACTGGGCGGGCTCTCCCCGGGAGGGAGCATTGCCGTAAGTACGACCTTGGAATGTTGCTGCGCGCATCGCTTGGGGTTGGAGAAAAGGGGGAGAGTTTCTAACATGGCCATTGTTTGCAGCTCGGTATCCTCGTGGGCATCCTCTCGACTAGCGTTCAGAGCGTGGGCTTGACGCTGCAGCGCAAATCGCACATTCTCGAAGACGAGAAGGGCCCTCACGATATCCGTCGACCACCGTATCGGCGGAGACGATGGCAGCTGGGCATGGCCATGTTTCTTGTGGCAAACATCCTCGGAAGCTCTATCCAGATCTCGACGTTGCCTTTACCGGTCCTTTCGACGCTGCAGGCCGCGGGCCTCGTCTTCAACTCGATATGCGCCACCATTATCCTCAGCGAACCGTTCACACGATGGTCGCTTTACGGTACGACCCTCGTCACGTCGGGCGCTGTTTTGATTGCCATCTTTGGAGCTATACCTTCACCGGCGCATGACCTAAACGAACTGCTGGCGCTGATGGCGAGGCGGCCGTTCATCATCTGGATGGCCCTGCAAGCGGTGTTTGTGGTGGCCATGGCAGTAGCCATGGATGTCGTAAACCACATCTCGAGCGTATCGCATAATGCTCGGTTCCGGCTTGTGCGTGGCATTGTCTATGGTGTCATTAGCGGCATCCTGTCGGCGCACGCGCTGCTGTTTGCCAAATCAGCAGTCGAGCTACTCATCAAGACCGCCGGCGGCAAAAATCAGTTTGTGCGATGGCAGTCATGGATGATTCTCCTCGCGCTGGTCGCGCTCGCTCTTTGCCAGCTTTACTACCTGCACCGGGGCCTTAAGCTGGTTTCGACATCAGTCCTTTATCCTCTTGTATTTTGCGTGTACAACATCATTGCTATTTTAGATGGCCTCATTTATTTCAACCAAACGAGCCTCATCTCACCGCTCAGGGCGTGCCTGATCACGCTCGGCACCGTGATCTTGCTAGCAGGTGTATTGGCCCTCTCGTGGCGCCTTAGCGAGGAACAGCATCAGCCTGCAGTTGGGCAGTCAACTCTTGCACCGGGTCTCGGGCTCGTCGACGATACCGAGGATGAGGAAGAGGCCTTGCTGGGGATAGACTCGGCAGTTTTAGAAGACGAAGGTCCCGCGACGTACCAGACTTTTGCATCGATGAATGGGGAGACTCCTTTGACGCCTACACGGAAGAAGAGCACTAGGTGGGCCGAAAGAGCAGAGATCTGGGGCGAACTGGAGGACGATGAAGTTTCCGCACCCATCGGGCGTTTACGATCCAGCACGTTGCCCGGCCGTGGCGATGGGGAATCTTCGCCCCTCATGCCTCACCCAAGACGGGTCGTCAGCAGCACCAGCGCACACCCAGAGGCCGGGCCCAGCGCAGAACCTGGCCACAGGAGGTTTGCCCGCCGTCGCAGAAAGAGCACGGGCTTCCCCGGACTGGTTGCGAGGAAACATCTAAGGCAGAGGGGTGACTCTATAGCCACGGTCTCGGAATCCATCGGGAACGTGCTGAGCCTGAAATGGTTGCGAAGCAAGGGCAAGCAGGCCTCTGCAAGCCCGGCCAACGGACCGTCGTCGCCGCTGGCGTACAGAGATGATGATACCCACGACGACGACGACAACACCTTTGGCGGCGGTTCGTCGGCCGGAGGATTGAGGCCTAACGACTCGGCTGTATGATTATCGAGATCTTTTCTTTTACTTGTGTTTGCATCGACATGACCGAGTGCTGGTTGAGCGCGGCCTGAGTTGGGAAATTCGGCGCATTTGAATATACATACAATACATTGTACACGGGGTTCTCTTGGGTTTTTCTTTTTTTCTTTCTTGGGTAAAGGCCAGCTTGTACCATACCCTAGCTTGGGCTGGTTGTCTTGTTTTTTTGCTGTTTCAAAGACTGCGTCAGATACATTTTGTCCTTATCATCTTGATACCATTGGTAGGGCTATGACCCGCAGAAAGCACTCGGAGGAATTAATGAGAGATGCATCGATACGATTCTTGGATATACAGTTGCACTCTGGCATATAGATGTGAAGAATATATGCGAGGAATACTGAAAGATGACTGATTCGAGGGTGGGAAAACAGGAGATTGGAAGGTTTTGGTTCCTACATGTTGAGTGATCCGTTTGCTCCCTCTTTTCGTCCAAGTTGCCGGTCCTCCCACTACCTTTAAGCTTTTTTACAAATATCCAGTCTTCTCATCGATATGACGATATCTTTCCAATTCGACACGTTCCTTGTGAAGACAGGCAATGGCAAGAATGAACAAGGCGTCGATGCCTGTAAGAAAACCGTGCGTTAGTCTTCCGTATCCTTGAAGAAACAACAGGGTATGGGAAAAATATGGTCTTACCAACAACACCAAACACGGCCGTGAAAATGTCGTCCAGCAACACGTTGGCAAAGCTCGCGATGAAAGGCTGGCAGCCTCTGAGAAGGGCTGCGGCCGCGGGACTCGGGCAGACGTCGTCGATGATGAAGGGAGGGTTAGAGCTGGACTTGTAGCCGCAGCACTCGAACTTTACACACTGGTCAGCGCTCCTTCTCGGTAAATCGATGGCTAAAAAGTGAAAAACTCACGCTCGTCTGTATCAAAGATTGAACATCAGGCTCCAGCCCCAGATACGTATCATAAAAGTCCTCCCCCGTCCTGAGCGTCATCACCCATAGAAAAACGCCCACGCACATGGTGAACAGTCCGCAAAACGTCACGGCGTACCCCCCGACGCGCAGCCACCCCTTGCTGCTGGTGAAGAGCGCCAGCCCGATGACGAGGCAGGCCGCGAGCGTGAAGGCGGCGTTGACGATGCCAGCCGTCAGCGGGAAGTCCTGGTAGAGGAGGTTCCGGACGGCCTCCTCGCCGTCGCGGGCGACGTTGTCCCTCTCGGAGCGGACGACGAGGCAGAAGGCTAGCTCTACCACGCCGCCGGCTAGGAAGAGGAAGGCCGCGATGGCGTTTGCGATGAGGACCTTGCTGGCTGCCATTTCTCCACGACCGTTTTTTTTTTCTGATGGATGTTTTTCGACGACCTGCGTCTTTGGCGTGGAAAGGGATGCCGCGCTGCGGCTTTACGAAACGAAGGTAAGAAAAATTGGTATTAAAGTGAAGCACCTCTCATCAGGACGAGTTGAGGGCAGAATCGAATGATGGACACCGGGTATCACGAAAGCGCTCGACAAGCGACGATTTGCAGCTCTAGACGACCGACCCAACAACCCTCGAAGTCAGGTCGAGGGATTGGGTAACAAGCCAACTCACGACGAAAACAGCAACAACCTACCTCGTCACCGGAATCCCTTGGCATTTCGTGCATGTCTGGTGATTCGGTTGCTGTTTGGGCGGTTTAAGCGCCGCCTATCCTAGTCCTCACACTCGGAGCGTCTCGTAGTCCTTTTCATGATGCATGGCCTGAAACGCCTCAGGTCCCGGCGGCAAACCCAGGGAGTTTTATCCAATCAGCGCCCCGGAAGTAAGAAGAGCGAAACTGACCTGATTTACGGAGTAAAGCTGGACAGAATAGGTGATTTAATGTTCAATAATTTGTACTCCGTATATTATACAAAAATCATCGTCGTCGGCCCATTTGATTTTTCTTTTATGCCTGAACTCTCACGGCTCTTTCATCTTTGCTCGTCAATTATCGTAATGAATATTTTTCAACCATTATACTCCGTATATATAGGGCGTATATAAATTAACATGTAAAATCTTACAGAGCATCTGCGAGAATCGAGGTCTCTTTCGTATTCGACAAACTGCCCTGCCGGGGGAGTGGGTTCTCGACACGAGGGCACGGTTCGTCTTTTCTGTCGGGCTGCGGCCGATCAAAAACACACACACTGCGCCATCTGGAATTCCCACCGAGTATGACGAGAGGCAACTGTGACAGCTGCCGTGAACACGGAAGTGCAGCAAGAGGATCCTGTCGTGACGGTGCACAGGGAGGGAGAGAGAGAGAGAGTACAGTACTTATTAATCGCGAAACAGAATTGCAAGCGACGGACGACGTCTCGCGCAAACTTTCTGCGTCGTTGGCCAATTGGTGTAGAAAGCTTGCACAGGCACCGGCTCACTATTGTGCACCACAACAACGCGCGCGCGCACGCAAAGGGATTCAATTTCAAGGGATCTCAATATAACGACTTCGCTGCGTCTGGGGGAGCGACATAATATCAGTGGTCCGGATAATGCCAGACACTCACATGCACCATGCAGTCGAGTTGGCATGTCAACAAAGTAGAAAGAAAGTTGTGATCTCAATCACACCAAGCCTTCTTCTTCTTCTTCTTCTTCTACAAGTACAAGTAGATGCAAGTATGTATTACTCCATAGTACTCCGTACTCCGTGCTGGTAGCAGTCGTCCATCGTGCAGCATCCCGTCAGCTTACTTGTACTCCGTACATACGAGTACATGCTGCAACTCCTGAAAGTCGTCACTGGGGTCCCTGCAGATGGAATTAAAAAAGAATCGAATGAGCAAGGGCCGAAAGATGCAACTTGTTAATACAAGTAAGAGTCGGCGAAGAATCTCCTGAAACCATAATGTTGCAGTCCCAGGGTTTGTTGGATGGGGGTGCTTGGAGGGGTATTTCCGGAAAGTCGCGTCCCAAGAAATCAGGGATCGTCGTTCGCGCCCAACTCACTCATCCGCGCGTCCATTCCATCACTCAAGGGAGTGATTTTTTTTGGGTTCTTGCAATCCGGGGAAAATGCGCAAGAGGAACTCGAGAGAATTCGATAATATTTTCTTGGTTCCCTTCCCTTTACCTTTCTCCAAACCTCGTGGGCAAATGAACAAAGCCATGCGACTCCGTTACAAAGTGTAAATAACGCTAGAAAGCTGGACGGAACAAACTTCGCCAAGAAAAACTGCCCTTGTTTGCCGTGTGGTCACTGGTAGGCCCCAAGATGGAGCGGCCATGCAGGTTTTTCCCCCCCCTTCCTCCTCCTTACCAAGTTGTAGCCGGGCCTGATGTCCTGCAGCTTACCCGCCCTTGTGATGAGACACGCGAACTCTGCAGCCCGGTTGCGGAAAGACTTGGACGGGGGGGGTTGGTTGGTTAAGTGGGATCAGCAGGCACAGAAAAGAAGGCGCCAGCTGCGGAAGCCTTTCTGGGACATTTGGCCTCTTGTCATTCGCGAAGAGTCATTGACCGACCTTTCCCCCTCTGGTAGGGGGCTTCACGCGGCAGCGTTCTCTTTTGGTAAAGGCCACAACTTTGTTCTTCTCTCTATTTACAAGTAAGAATTAGAGTTAAAAGTGACATGTTGTTATAGCATGTACATATATACATATACATGACTCCGTACGGAGTATTAGATAGGTAGAAGTGGCTTTATTATTAGCATTGATTTCTCTTCGTGTCTCGTGTTTTTTTTCTCGCTTCCGAGCCCGAAGACTCCTCATCCTCATGCATCTGAACGGAGTCCCCTAATCTGGTCGCCCCTCTATCAGCGATCCGTGCGGACTTGTTGGGATCCTGTCACCTCAATGGATGGATGGGAAGCCCTTCTTCTCCCATTCGTCACCTACAATCAGGTGAGAAAATTCGTCAATCAAAGAGATGGCCGACCATCGGCCGTAGACTAATAATAAGGGAGTCCATAGTAAGCTGAGAAGGTTTTGACGGTCGACTTTCCAGGATAACAAGAAAGTGTCGGAGCTCTAAAGTCGCATTACATGATGATGACACTGTGTGTGTCCCTGGCGTCTTCTCTCAATCGTATATTGCTTCTACAGCATGATGCGAGTGACGCATTGCTTCATGACGCCTGCGCACCATCAATGTCCTGATCGGGCATGGACGCAAAGGTCCAATCTCTTGGTGCGCGATGATGCGCTTACCTGATGGCCAGGCGTTTGACTTTGGAGAAAGTAACTTGGGCTGATGTGCCTTTGTTAGAAGGGTGAGTGTGGTGGATGGTGGATGGGAAGGGAGAGGACTTGCTGCGCCCCACAGGCATTCCCCACCTGTTAAAGATGACTGGAAGGGCTAAAGGATTGCCGCCAACGAAGCAGAGGGCACGGACCAGCCTCTGAGCCGCCAGCTCTGCCCACGGAGTTACAGGTAACCCAACTCCAACCTGACTTTGCCCAGCGGAGATGTCAAACGCACTGTGCTCTTCCTTCGGGGTACAGTGCGGTAAGCCCTGTCCGGAAAGGTATTACTACATGGGGATGGCGACCGTCGATCTCTGCCACCACTGACTGGGGTCGTTTGATATGATTCTGGGGAGGCCCAAAAAAAGAAGAAGAATAATAGCAAAACTTCTTTGCAGGCAGGCAAATGCAAAAGCTCGCAATCGCTTTGCCCACTGCGCTTCTCATAATCCGGGCAACATTGTTTATATGCGGGATTATCCAGACATGGTCGGTACTTGTAAATGGTCACATAATTACAAGTACCCAAATGACACCGTGTGGTGTGAGCCGGGTGATTAGGGGACCTGGGAACCTCGGTAGCACCTGCATATACGCCATCTTAGCTGCATCGGCCCCATTGAGAAGGCGCAATGCAAGGTGTGATATGGAAAGCATCTCGGCAGGAATACAGTGTAGTATATTGAATCGATTTTTAAGGCGAGATAACCGTGAAAACTGTAAACCTCTTATAGGGACCTCATTCACCATCTTGATAAGCATTTACGTCTTGCAAAAAACAAGTGCCGTGTCACTACCTACACGCCAACGGAGAGCGACGTGACGGCACAACGATGGAAGGGGGTCTATCATTCTTTGACAGTATCAATCCCCCCGCGAAGACTGTCGTGACCCGGGCCAGGAGATAGTCAGATTGCACACGGTGCAGTAGTCACCCTGTCCCGCCTGTCTTTGTTGCTGTTTGAACGGTGTCACTCACCCCTGTTGTCAGCCAACCCAACCGTCCTTGATATTTGATGAAAAAAGATGCAAAGACGAGGTGAGGTGGGTGCTGGCTAAGATAGGCCAGGAAGTGGCCCCCCTCCTTCGAAACGTTGGCCATAGGGCGGAAAAGACCACGAGTCCAGGATGCAGCAAGCGCGAATCAAGTCGTGGCCCCCAGCTGAGCCGAGGGTTTGGCTGTCAATGTCGTATTATTCCTTCCGCTGGAGAACGCATACGCGCGCATCAGACTTTGGGCCATGCTATGCCATACCGTTCCTTTTCCCTTTTATGCCTTGCTTGTAATCTTACTCCGATACGGAGTACATTTATACATACAAGTACATACACGTACACACACTTCCCATACAACTACGTATGTATGTAGGTGTGTGCATTTTCCTTAGGCCTGGCACTAACAACCTTCCATTGACCTCATTGCCTTAGCTTCAGGGACTTGTAAAGCAGGCCGGGGGTGGCGAGAACTGTGCCGTACGGCTATTACATTACATTATGTTACATGTTATCCTGACTTGAGAGGTATTTCCCCTTTGAGTCCACCCACACTCACCCGGTTTCCCCGTCGAAGCCCTTCCCCCTTCAACTCCAGACCAGGACAGCCCAGCCTTTCCACGGAGTGACCCAGCAACCGCACTGCCCGCTATATCTGCTACCCTTATTACGGAATACCTGCTACGAGCACTGTGCTGCACTGTACGACCGCCCTTGCACCACCTAGCACCACCTGCTGGCACCCACCCTCCTCCAACCACCCACCGGAAAAGCTGCTGCAGAACGCGCGCGCTGGAAGCAAACAAACTGTAACTGAGACTGGCCCATCCAATTCGTTCGGGGTACTAATTGTAGGTTGCTTCCCAACTCCACTGAAATCCACCCAACCACATACCCAAGCAAGCAACCCACGCAAAAGCCACGCTCCGCCTGTAACCCTTCCTCCTTTTTTTTTTTTTTCACACTTTTCCCAAGTCCCCAGTCTTTTTTCCCAGTCCCAGGTCGTCTTTCCCGCACTTGCCTTGTAAGCTCGCACCTGCACCTGCACTTGCACTTGCGCCGGCCTGCACCACTCGCACCTGCACCACCTGACCTTGCTTACCTGATTTTTTTTTTCCCGGGTTACAGCAGGCGCACCCAACCAGGTTCTGCGACAGAAAAAGTCACTTCCCTCCTCTCCGCTCAACGCCAGATTCAGTATAGATCCATCGGCACCACGCTCAAAACAGTATCTCCACCACTTTTTACCTTTTCCAGCGTGTGTGATACCTACCATTGGATTGCATTCTCAACATGGCCGACATCACAGAGCAACACGAGCAGCCTTCGCCGACTGAAATCGACGAGGCGCACGGCAATGGCAATGCTTCCGCCGGCGAGAACCGCGGCATGAAGCGTCAGCGCACCGCCGCAGACGACGACGATGACGACGACGAGAAGGGTGGACGCGAGCGACGCAAGATTGAGATTAAGTTCATTAGCGACAAATCGCGTCGCCATATCACCTTTTCCAAGCGAAAGGCCGGCATCATGAAGAAGGTACGTACGATATTCGCGCGCGCGCAGCGCCATGGGCCTCGTCGCTGGCCGAGTCGGCGCGACGCTCGAGGCAAAACAGCGCGCGTCCCCTCCCTCGACAGACCTCTTTGACACGCCGCTAACTCTTGACAACAATCGGCAGGCCTACGAATTATCCGTCCTCACGGGAACGCAAGTATTGCTTCTCGTCGTGTCGGAAACCGGACTCGTTTACACATTCACGACACCAAAACTTCAGCCGCTGGTTACTAAAGCCGAGGGGAAGAATCTCATTCAGGTACGCGCGCGCGCCCTTGGCTTCTCCAGCCCGTGGACGGCTACGGGAACCCTGCGAGTATCACGAAGCTTGCAGAACGGTCAATCGCTTGCTCGGACAATGACTAACTGGCGTTATGTTTAGGCTTGCCTCAACGCGCCCGAGCCGAGCCCCGGCGGTGAGAACGGCGTCGAAGGTGACCAGGTCAACTCCCCCGAGGAGCCTTCAAACCAGCACCTGCCCCCTCAACAAAGTCGCCCTGGTATGCCTCAGCAATCCCACATGCCCGGCGGCTACATGCCTCCCAACATGCCCATGGACCCCCAGTCTGCTTTGGCTTATCAGAGCTATGTGCAAAACCAGCGTAATCAGGCGTACGGTTCAGGGATGCCACCGCAGCCCATGCCGCCCAACAACCACCACCAGTCATGAGCGTGTGAATATTAAACGGATGAGATCTGGTCATCGATACCCGGCTTTTGACCAGCTCTCATGATTCGCCATAAAATCGTCTCCAGGGTGACTGACTGGCTGTGACGGGCGATTCGGCATTGTACGAGATGTTTTTTCCAAGTACACTTACGACTTTTCTCTTTCTTACTATAGGCGTGCTTATGGCTCGAACTCGCGTCTTGCCTACACCTCGTTTACGCGAGCTGGTCCGCTAATTAACGGCAATGGCGACACTATTCGTTGATTTGCCGATTGAAGATCAGCGATTCCTTCTTGATGTTCTTTTTGCGTGTGCGAGTAGCAAGTTTACGTGGGTATCTGGGGCAGGTTATGAAAACATGCTTTTGGGCAAGGCATGGACGGTTTGGGGGTTCCTTTTTTTTTCCTTTGTCTGTTTTTTCTCATCTCGCAGGAGATTGGCGCGGCAACGATCATCATATCCTGATGTTATATGACGGGGCGACAAAGAGGCTGGAATGCGACGGACCAACGCAGGACAGACATTGAAGGGTGAGCAAAAGTTTGCAATGAGAGGGTGGGCAGGCTGGTGCGCGACCCTGGGCGACTCGAAATGAATCAGTGGCAATATCAAGGATTACAGGAGATGTGGTGTTATATCTTCTTGTTCTAGATAATTCGAGATGAGCTTTTCAGTTATATTTTTATGTTTACGAACAGTTTCTCTGCAAACGCCAAGTCACAAACTTGCCTGATGTCAAACTTCATGCCTGTGCCTGATGTACCTGAATGCCTTTGAACCAACCTCGTGCGTCGTAGGTATGTAGATGTCCCATCTTGGTAAGTGGGGGAATAGACGAGACGTGGAAAAATCGTGTTTATACGGCCATGCCTAAAAAGGGGTAGTAGCTCATGTTCCCCTTATATGAAAGAAGAATGGTGCAGAAAATTAAAAATAAGGAAAAAAGGCCACGAGGACGGGAAGATTTTACCTAAATGGTTAAAGTGAGGCGTGTTCTCGATGATTGCCCGATATGGTAGGGGCTTCCCATGTTTCCTCGGACGGTTGGCTGCATGTTTGCTCTACTGTATTGGGGAAGATCAGATCCTCCCCCGTGGGGAAAGGGTGTTCCTAGAAGAGGGGTTCTCCTCGAATTAAAATTTCGATGTGTTATTTTCGGCAAAGTAAAGAATTCATTTTTTTTGGATAGAAGTCAGAGGGGGGGACGTTTGCTCGGGGTGTAACAGTCATTGTAAAGATTTTCGAGGTTTTCGAGGATTGCGAGGTTTGTTCGAGGGTAAGCTCTCACGTGATGTGTCTCAAGACCCTATTTAGTCATGGGTTTTTGGTTGCGGCTGGACGTTAGCCATGTTTAGCTCAGCAGAATGTATGGAAGACCCCTTTTGTCTATCAAACAATCCGAGTTCACGACCAGAACGGCATCACGCGTTGGGAAACTTGTTGACTTGCATGACATAGGCGAATGTCCCCGGGGTTTGGAATGTCACGATATGACGCAAACGTCATGATTTGTTTCGCCACAGTGCGAGCTAGTAGGGCTGGTGGCAAGTTCATCAATGACCTTTTTGCCTACGGTGATTTGATGTGTAGCCGGAGGTTGATTTATCATGCTAGAGGGGAAATATTCCGAGGGTTGAAGTCGTTTTGTCATTTGGAACCTCAATGACCTTGTCGAGGTTTGTTGAGGGGGTTGATGAGGTGTATTTTTCATGCCTCGATCCATTCATTATTATAGGTGGTCGTCATTCAGATAGGTGCATCAGCAAAACATCTAACCCATGATGAGCGCGTACTTGACCATTAACTTTATTTTCAACACTGAGCAGATGTAAAAGATGTCGAGTTTTTGGACAGGATTTGAATGACTTCCGGGTAGGTCATTCACCGAGGGAAACCCGAGATTGGTCTGCTCATGTGTGAGAACCAAGAAGTAAAGTCCCGCCTAACACTACCAAAGTAATCACGAAGAAACCAGCAAGCAATAAAAGAAAGTAACTTGAAATCTCCTGCTCTTCAGTAGGGATGCAGCCGACATCATTAATACTAGTTAAATAGTAGTAATGCATGTCTTGGGCTGCTGCGCGGGTTTGAGCAGGTTTTCTCTGCAGGGTAAATGGAAGTACCGGTTTAATACCTGAGGTACTCCGTACTTGCATGCACAAGGTCAGAAACATGATGAGAGCATGTATAGCCTTTAATGGGCCAAGAGTATTGCACAGAATAAGCATAACATAGTATTGGAGGTCTGACGGGTCGTAATAGAGTTTTAAGCCATAGGGGCATATATGGCTCGATTGTGTTTCACGAGGCTGAAGCCTCGGATAGTGTTTGAAGAAGACTGGGCCTTGTGGCTTCGCGCTTACTGCGTCGGGATTCGGAAATTTAAAAAAGAAAAATTGAATAACATGTTGGAGAAGAAATATCTAGGGCGAAAAAGAGAGATTCAAGGTTTTTCTTTTTTTTTTTTTTTAAAAAAAAAACTCAATCAAACTTGACATTATATCAGAGGGTGGTTGTGCTTTTGTGCTTGCCCCCCTCCTCACCGAGTTATCACCTGTGAACGCTACAGTGAGACGAGCGCAAAAAGGAAAAGAAAAGCTGGCTGGATGCTGAAAACATAATAATATAAAGAACAGCTTCAAATATATAGAAGGAGAAGACGGATTTGTCACATGGGAAATATAATCATCGGGATTAGGTGGCACAACGGCTAAACTGCGAGTCTTCCCGATGAAAGACGGCCAGCAAAGAACCGATATGAAGTATCCCAAATCTCCAAAGTCACGTCAAGCCAGCATGCCGAGACAAGGGAATCGTTAGTAAAACAAGGGACCTCTCTCTCCCACCACCCAATGACCCGTCTCCTCGACGTCCCTCTCCGACAAGACCACCATCCGTTTAAAAACTGCGCTGGGAGCCTATAGGGGTAAAGCATTTCTCGGAGATATAGCAGTAGAAGCAATAGAAGCTGTAGAAGCAGTAGTAGCAGTGGTAGCAGTAGTAGCAGTAGAAGCAGTAGTAGCAGTAGTAGCAGTAGTAGCAGTAGTAGCAGTAGTAGCAGTAGTAGTCGTAGTAGTCGTAGTAGTCGTAGTAGTCGTAGTAGTCGTAGTAGTTTGGGACCAAGGATCGTCTCGTTCGTTATGGGCGATTTGTAGTAAGTAGTAGTAGCTCTTGCAGTGTCGCGGATCCCGTCGTACTTTTGTTCTTCTTGCGTAAGTGGGATTGGATATATTTGATATTGAGAAAAAAACCCCTTGTGATTAAATGAACAATTGCATCTGCCCCGGTCGTTATGGAATAATACAAGGGTTTCAAGGTCAATTAAGGGTTATGAAAATTGCAAAATTGCAAATCCGAGGGGAACAAGGGCCTCGAAAGGAAGTGGCATCTCAAAGGGTGAAGGCGGGAGGGGATTCGATTGAAGAGAGCTCCTTCCTGCTGGTATCGCTAACATTTCATGAGACCCTCTGGGTGAAATCTTGTTAGTACACAATGATCTAAGACACCATCAGTCACTCACTGACTCCGTCACTGCTCGGCTCACTTTTCGTCACTACGACACTAAAACACCACGGCTCACCTGCTACTGGGGCGGCTCACCTTGAAGTTGCAGCTTCACAATCACTTTATGGGATTCACACATGTATAATTAGGTTTTCTATTTTTTTTTCCCATTCTAAATTTTATCAACTCCTCGATACAAATGTGCTGTGGGAAGCAATCGAGATATACGCTGTCATAAGATAAAGATATAAGCAACATTAAAAGCCTGCAGGGTTATCCAACGCTGTACAGGTCTAGCAAGTCATCAAGAAAACATCATACGTCTGTCTCCCTTCACTTCCATCGCTTCTTCGAGTCCTTGTCCGACCCCGGAGGAGACTTTCCTTGGCCGTCTGGATTCTCAGGATCTAAGCAGCCCTTGACAAGACGGTGTCGCTAGTGATATATGACATGGTTAGTTTCCGAAATCTTCAATTTGTTACAAAGCATTAATACGTACCTTGAGCGCGTCCTTTCGTGAAAAAGTCTTTGGGCAGCTCGCGCACGGGAACGGCTTGATTGCCAGATGGATGCGCTTGTGACGCTTGAGGTCGTGGTTTCGGCTAAAGGACTGGCCGCACGTCTCGCACCTAAAGGGACGCTCGGGTTGAGGCGACTGGATTGGCTGCGACGGACTGTGATGGTGATGGTATGTTGGCAACTGCGGGGTGCCATAAGGGTGTCCCATGTTGATAGCGTGTTGCTGCGGGTTGACCATGGACAGATGGCTTCCCGGATGATGCATGTTCGGCATGGTCGGCGCCGACTGCATTATGCTACTATAGTACCGCTCATAGGGTGATAGGGGCATTTGATGCTGCATAGGCCGCATTTGCATCCCGCCTTGAGAAGCCAGCCCGTGAGAGCCCAGGCCATTGTGAGCTAGGCCATTCGGTGCTCCAACCGTGGCACTGATGCTGGAAGAACCCATGGTAGTAGCAGGAGGAAGAATACCTAAGCTGCTCGAGGACCCAAACGTGTGCGTGGGAGACATGCTGTTGGAATGTCCAAGGCCGTTAGAGTGGTTCATACCACTGGGGGATGCCAGGCCACTGGAAGAGCCGAGGCCGTTGGAAGAGCCCATTCCAGCAGAGCCAACGCCGTTGGGGGACCCAGTGCCTCCGTTGGGGTAGTTTGGACCATGGTGGTGGTGATGATGAGGAGGCTGATAAAGCGGCGTAGAGCCATGGTTCGACGAAAGGCCATGATTCGATGAAAGGCTATGATTCGACGAAAGGCCATGGTTCGACGAAAGGCCATGGTTCGATGAAAGACCATGGTTGGATGTGAGGCCATGGTTCGGCGTAAGACCATGGCCCATGTCGAGTACCATGGGTGGAATGCGACGCTCATTCCGGGGCGTAGCGCTCTGCGATACATTCTGTGACATGCTATGAAGAGGGGGAGCCTGAGAAGAAATATGAGGAGACATAGGTGACATTGGCGACATCATGGAGGGCATATGCAAAGGGTCCTGAGTGGCAACATAGGACGAAATCTGAGGTTGAGAA
The DNA here is from genome assembly GCA_003012115.1 of Trichothecium sympodiale. Lineage (NCBI taxonomy): Eukaryota > Fungi > Ascomycota > Sordariomycetes > Hypocreales > Trichothecium > Trichothecium sympodiale. The sequence goes on from PXOB01000340.1 coordinate 91,586, forward strand.
GTGGTGTGAATAGGCGAAGGCGATGGCATGTATCGCGGGGCTTGAGAAGGGTGAGTGGTATATGTGTAGGACGACGAGGGAGGCGCCGAGGTGTTGGGGGGAAGCCCGTTCTCGTGGCTGTTCATGCTGGTAGAGAAGGACTGCTGCTGGAAGTGCTCCTGCTGTCCGCGCCGACGCGAGTAATGATTATTGGTATTGTCTTGAGGGGACGCCATGTTTTTTTCTGTCGAAATATTAACAAACATTGTCCAGCCACACGCACGAGTTGGAAGCTGGCGTGATTTGCTCTTCCACAAGGCGCAACAGCCATATTCTTTTCTTACCTATACTTTTTGTTGTTGCTGTTGCGGTTGTTTTGTACTATTCGTATAGTGAACCACCTCGAGGATGATTTTTCTCTCGTGTTGCAACTGTTAGAAATGGGAGAGGAAGTTTGGTGATGGAATAAAGAGGTGAAGCAGAAATTTGAAGGGAACCAGGAACTCGTCGGGAGAGTGGAAGTTGAAGAAAGAATGGAAGAGAGCAGCGCCTTCCGCTTTATAGTCGGACGTGACAGGGGGGGCAAAGGCAGGCAGGCAGGTAAGAAATCAGCAGTAACTCCTTTTTTGCTAAGGTTCGAACAAATCTTTCGTAAGATGGGATGATTGGTTTGAGATGGGAAGGAACGTGACTCCAGTGTGAGCAAACAAACACCTCTGCGGTCCTCGACTGCAGAAGGTTTTGGGTACTTTTTTCTTTTTGGGTCGTAATAAATGGGTTTTTTCCTCTTCTTCTTTTTTTTCCCACTCGTGACTCTTTGATGACCAAGTACCCTTTTGACCACTTTTCATTTCTCTCCGTCTCTCTTTCTCTCGAGGGTTTTAAAAGGTGGCGAATTTTTTGATGTTATTCGCAAAGAAAACAAACACACACACATACACACAGAAAGCAAAACCGCGATTGGTTTTTCGGCCACAAAATAAAGACGATATGTGCAAGAAAGAGAGAACGCCCACGCCGCGCGGCCCGCGGAAATCCCTCTCACCAAATACTAGAAGAAGAAGGTATTGGCAGCGAGGCTTGGGAAGGGCGGTGGTTGGTGGCGTTTAGTTTGGGCAGCGGGATTGGCGTTTTGATGTTTCCTGAATCGAGATATATGGGAGGCGTTGAGAAAAAAGTGATATATGCTTTTCTTTGTTTACCTTTTTTCTCTTTTGCCTCACTTCTCAGTCACAAAGAAAAAAATTAAAGAAAGCCACTGCCAAAGATGTTTGCTTTCCCTCCAACCAGCAGGCAGTACGTTTGTTTTGGCTTTTCTCTCTTTTTGCTTTTTTGGTTCGGCTTGGCGTTCCGACGTTCGTCGGTTTTGTCGTTTGTCGTCTTTAGATGCTTATTTCATGGCCGTTATCGGGACCAATCAATGGTTCTGGATGAGTGAAAGGTAGAAGATGAAGCTCGAAGCCGGAAAGGGAAGGGAAGAAGAAGCAAAAAAAGTATTAGGTGTCCTGTTGCTCGGTATCTTTTGCTCCGAAGGCAAGAGACGGACGAGTGCTCTTTCCGATAACGTCTCTCTCTCTCTCTCTTTTCTTATCCGGATGGCGGATAACCGACCAAAAACCTTAGGGAACGTGTTTCGTTGTCAAAAGCCGCAACATGAAGCGAAAGGAAGAGTAAAGTTTAAAAGATAAGCAGATTATTCCTCAAACGTGGATGCGAGCTATTGTGGCCATAAGCGAGTTTGATAAGAACGCCCGTTAAGGTTCACAACCGGGAGGCGTTTCGGCGGAATGAAGGATTGATGGTTTGAAGATCGACGAGGGTACCGCTGCAGCGTTTTAAACCATCTGAAGAACGTCTTTTGTATACCTGGAGATAGAAGAGAAGAGAAAATGAGGGAGGAGGAGGAAGATGTCGAGGGGAAAGGATGAATGAGGTTCAGAAGAAAGTTAGTAGTAGTAGCGGTAGCAGCAGTAGCAGTAGCAGTAGCA
>PXOB01000341.1:0-40059 GCA_003012115.1 Trichothecium sympodiale
CCCCCCCCCCCCCCCCTCTCAGCCAATCCCGCTACCTTAACCCCCGCACAAGCTCACCATTGGCCAGCGTCCACCCACATTTCGGCGGGCGGCTACCGAATCTCGCACTAGAGCTTCTCATCCAATCGATTTGTTACGCCAATATGCGGCCAGCGGTAGCTCCTGCAGCAAGTATATGAGAGTTGACCACCCTCCTCCACGGTCTTCTTCTTTGGCATCTTGGTATTTTCCATCATAATCATCTGCTAAGACTTCCTGCTACCTGTTTACGGGTGCTTTTTCTTGACAGTTTTTTCCCGAGTCTTTCCTTTGTGGTTCCTTATTTTCAATCTGGTGTCTCTCTGATCTTTCAACTTTCAATCCTTCCAACAAGCAAACAAATAGCCCTTGCAAGCAACAAAATTATTTTGTTTTATTCTTTGATTTCTTTAGACTTTGGAAAGCTGGACTTGCCGTTATATCTTCTACACACGACGTTTGAGGGCTTTACCTTGGTATTTAACGAAAAAAACGAAGGACTTTACACAACTTTCATCACAACAAATCAAACCCAACCATCACAATGAAGGCCTTTACCGTCTTGGCTTCCCTGGTCGCGATGTCTTGTGCCGCTCCGGTTTTCCCCAAGTTGAACCTCGAGGACGTTATCACCCCTGATGCTACGCTCGAGTCCCTATCGGGTTACTTCAACACATTAGCTACCAAGGTTCAATTGGCAAAGGTCATGGCTTCGCCGCCCACATGTGATCTCACCAAGGCAAAGATGCCTTCAGGTCAGTAATGGAGTTTGTCCTCAACCTACGGAGAAAGTATTTAAAGTACTAACTTGCTTGATAGAATCTGGCTCCCTACCTTCGCCGGGGGAAGGGCTCACCCCTAAGCATATCGCTGTTGGCCGTGGCACCCAAAACTACACCTGCTCTTCATCAGACGCCGACACTGAGCCCGAGGCCGCTGGAGCAGTTGCGACTCTATTCGATGCTAGCTGTATCGCCGCGCTGTACCCCGATCTTCTCGACCGCATTCCAGGCATGGCTCTCGCCTTTAACATCAGCGATGAGGATCAGCTCGGTGCTAGCCCTCTGCCTATTTCAGGCCAACATTATTTCAAAGATGCCAAGACGCCATACTTCAACCTCAACACGGAAGAGATCGAGCTCGGCGAGGCATGGATGGCCAAGAACAGCTCAAGCGATGCGCCCGCAAGGTCGGCTATTGGACAGAAGGGCGAGAGTGCCGTTTCTTGGTTAAAGCTCGATGCAAAGGAGCCTACAACTGGTGGCATCAAGGAGGTCTACCGCGTGAACACTGCCGGAGGTAGCCTACCTAAGACATGTGAGGGCATGCCTGAGACGTTCGAGGTCCAGTACTCTTCAGTGTAAGTGAATATGCCCTTTTCAACCCAAGCTTACCCCCAATGCCTGGTAGGCATGGCTACAGGCGAAAAAACTAATTCGGAATTATAGATACTGGTTCTGGGCGAACCCCAGCGAGTCCGGTCAAGGTCTGGACAATGATGCCTAAATGCGGAGTTGGGGTTGGCCGGCGAGCCACCGATAAGGATCAGAAGGTAATCGAAATCCTCGGAGCCAAGGTTTTTGGACGGAACGGAGTTTAGGCTATCTAAGAGTGATGGATGTGCGTGCATCGGGCGCCAGTGGCACTTCGATGGGCCGTTTGCATGTTGGTCGGATACACCTCTGATGGTGAAGCAACAATGGCGAGGGTTGTCGGAACTCCGATATGAGTGTGCTTTACTTTCTTACTATAATTTTCTCCTTTCTGGTCTATACAATTCCTTGATTTTTACTCCGTCCTCCGTACTTTCAGCGTTAAATAAATGCGCACCCAACTCCGTACATACATGAAGAAAAACCAGGTGACTACTATTACACACCATACCACTGTCTACATGCGAGTACCAATAGGGAAAGGAGAATAAGCTCATGGTCCGTCGGGTTGGCCGCAAGATTTCCTTTTCTGTGAAGAGATGATTGCAGATCAAAAGGAAGATCCGAGGGCATCACCGCCAAAACCCCAAATTACACTCAACCTGTGCGATACAGCCAGCTCTTTACAAGGAAGTGAAGTGCATTATTGGTACATATATTCTTATATGAGCTATTAGGCAGCAATAACCCGGCAAAAGTATCTCCGATCGAGACTTTACCGGGCTGGCATTGGTTTCCATTTTCAGAACTGTATGTACCGTACTTGTTTGTTCCTCAGGGATGTAGGTGATGGCAAGTAGGGTAGTTGGCGCTGATCAAACCGCAAGATGACGCTTGTCGCAGATCTTTTGCCTCTGGTCCCGACAGCGGACGGTGGTGAAACGGCGTAAGAATTAAGACTCAATTGGCTCAGGCAGCTTTCTGCCAGCTTCAGCTCCCCCCAGCGTACCTACTTGTACGGAGTACGGAGTATTACTTTGGATCTACACAACAGCTTGCTGTTGTTAGCAGCTTCTGTGTGATGCCAAGCCCAAGACGTAATAATAATGGGGCTCTTCTTCTCGAATCTCAGCGCTCATCCCCACAGACCTTCTTTACGGAGTACGGAGTACTGCTAACAGGCATCGGGCGCCAGGTACTTTCCGGAAATACTGTCCAATCAAGGCGCCAGCTTTGGGGCCAGGCTCGGCATTTGGGGGATAAGGGTGTGCCCACCCAGCTCGGTTTTCGCCCTGCCACCATGCCTGGTACAGTAAGATGGTGCCTGTGACAGTTAGAACGCTGTAGTAAGCTTGCAGAGAGAATCGTCGCCCAGCGGCCGTGCCCGTTTTTCCCATTTTCTTTATTTTTTTCTCACCTTTATTCGAGAGACTCTGAGAGGGGGGTAGGGGGGGAGGATGATGCTGAATGCGCATGCGCATCAGCGAGGGAAATAAGTCGTTGCGCGTCTCAGCAGCAACAACATTTCTTGAGTCGTCCCCCGGAGGATTACTCGCATGGATTAGCTGAGTGCACTGGCATTTTTGATGATGAGCTGCAGCCACCCGCTGCAGTCAAGGCATGAATTAGTGGCATGATTTGTCGTTGGAGGAGACAAACTGGAGGCTATGTCAATCCTTCGAAGGATCCGGCACAAGCAGGACCCTCGAAAGTAAACCAACAGCCAACCCCCCTTGAAAACCACCAAAAAACCCTCTACATGATTTTGATGACAAAGACGGTCATTGTCGTGTGCAGGAGGCTCAAGCTCTTTGAATTGTCTTTCATCTCCATGCATCTTTCGATTTCTTAGTTTACTGTGCGAATAAGCTTCCTCTCTCTCCTCTCCGAACCAGATACCCAGGCACATCCCCCGGCGATGCCTTTTGCCTTACTACGGAGTACCCTGGCAGTTTCCAAGTACCTACCTTGATCCGTCTTGATATCATCTGATAATCTATCTTCATTTCCCGATTTATGCCAACGTCGCGTCGACAAGCATCAGTGGCGAACGCTGCAATCCCTCACCGATCCCTCACTGTGAGCTGAATTGCCGTTGGACAACGGGGGGGCTCTAGCAACGTTGGAACGTTTGAAACAACGGACGAGTTCGATTTTAACTCCTTCACCATCCCGCCACCATATTCCGTGCCTGTTTTACAAACCGACCCTCGCCCGTCCACGGAACAATACTCGTATTACTGCGACTACACTACTGCTTCTAGTTTGCCGCATCTGCAGGGCAGCAAGCTACCTACGACTTTACTCGACCGCACGCTCGCTTCATACCAACGACGTCAGCCGCAAAGCTGTCACACTTCACACCTGCCCCCGTCAATCCCCGAACTGAGACGCGCGTGCGCCAACGAGCAACCAATTTAATCGCCAAATCTAAGTTGCCTTCAGACTGCCTGGCGCCGATGAACGTTTTGGCGCGACGGCGCGGATCACGACCCGATATTGGAAGAAGAAGAGTGCCGAGGAAAAATAGAAAAGGCAACCTTGTTTTACGAGCGAACCGCGCAGGCAGTTTGTACTGCAAGTGGCAGTCAACGTAAGCCACAAAACCGCCCCTCCCGGCCTACCTAGTAGGAGCGTGAGTCTGTCAACCAACACGGGCAATCAGGCGGCCGCACGCACAGCTGCGCACCAGCTGACAGCTCGGCTACCCCGTTTTCTTTTCTGGCTTTTCCGCCCCGGATGCCTTGGTCGCTGAAACGGCACATGGGCAGCAGCCTCGGTGCCCACGCTCGCTGGTTACTTGATCACTACGTCGTCGATGGAGGCCCCAGCAGCTGTGTCTCTGATAAATTCTCGGGCACCGTTGGAAGAGGCGACCAATTTGACTCTGATTCAGACTCCGACGACGAAGAACAACCCGAAGCAGAACATCATGCGATAGAACCACCTGCGACAGAGGACGAAACGATGAGGCGATCCAATTCACGGCAACCTGCGAGAGTACGCGCTGCGATGGGACACGCAGCGTTGGAACGTCAACCGCCAGTTCTTCGGAGAGGACAAGGTTCTTTTGACGAACATTCTGACATGGCAGACCTTCCCCCCGAAGTCTATATTCCAGATGAACCTAGGACCTTGGAAGACGCGGACGTATTCGAAAATCTTGAAGATGCCAATGTCGTCGGATACTCTGAAAGCACAGGCGAACTCGAGCATTTTGAAGATGCAGAAGAACTTGAAGACTTTCAACATGCAAATGCGCACCCCTCCGACAGCTTAGCATTCGGGCCTAACCCCGTCATTGCGCCCGCCACCCCTCCTCCGAACGAACAACTATCCAAGGCAGAGTCGAAGAGGCCACTACCTTATCAGCCTTTCCTGAATATGGTGCCGACCAGCAAGCTCCACATGGAGGATCAGCAGCACGAAACTCGCGCTGTGGTAGTCCCTTGGCCTGCGGGCCAGATTCCAGTCGAGATGTTCGAGCTAATCACATCTCATCTCACGCGTACTGAGGTAAAGAGCCTCCGTCTAGTGTGCAGAGAGTTCGAAAACAAAGTATCCGCTCAATACTTCCGAAATGTGGTGGTGCCATTTCGCACTGAGCTGTACGGAGCTGACGAGTGGGGGATCCCGTTGAAACCTTCTCCGGACCTCTTTTCCAACGGTATGCGCATCTTTGAACAGTTCGGCCCGCACATCCTACGCTTCGCGCTTTCCCTCGAGCTTGACGAGGATTCGCTTTCCTACCCCCCCTTGAAGCCTACCCAGCAGGCTGTGCCTTCATTTTGGGGCGTCCACCGCTGGCCGCATGAATCATACAACCGCTACGCGGACCTTGCGGGCATCGAGGATACTGCCGACCAAACCGCAAACATGAAAAAAGCGCTCTCCCACCTCTCTAAAGTAACCAACTTGGGTCTCTGCTGTGATGCAGGGCTTGGCTTCCTGTACGGGCCCGATATCGACGGGCGTCGTGCTGCCCCAAAACAGCCCGTCTTCGCAACCCAGAATTGGCGTCAAAACAGGCAACAGAAGAACAGTACAAGCAATCAAGTAGTCACTGTCGCCGACTTCAACGGAGTTGCCAGACCCAGGAGGACATACGTAGGAAAGGAAGAAGGCATGGACTGGAAAAAGGAAACGCTCCGGAAAATGGTCATCGACGCTGGTGTCAGAGAGCCGCATGTCAACGACGCAATAGAACTTCTCTTGGAAACAGAAGGCACTTCCTTGCTGAATATCGAGTTCGACGGCGCTGACCAACGTCAAGCGGAATTGCGTTCGGAGCTAGTCCAGTTGTCGGAGCATGAGCAGGAGCTTGACAATATCTACGGAGACCACCCACTACCGCCCGCTACGCGGTCACATCTTGACCTACCCAGAAAGCGAATACCAAACGCATCGGATAACTTCCCCCTGATTCCTACTAGCTTGACTAGGGGGCAGAAGGAAATGCTGTTGGAGCTGGAATGGGCGCACCGTGCCATGATCCAGTCTTATGTGCTATCCATGATTGACAATGCGCGCTTGGGCAACTTGAACAGTCTCACCACATTGACCATAGCGAAGATCCCTAGCAGCCACGTCGGCATTCTCTGCCGCGATGACTTCTGGGACAGCTTCCCTAACCTGACGACTGTTTCACTTGGTGTTATTCCTGATTGGAGACGCATCATCAGGCCTAATCCTGATACCCTTTGTGACATCAACATCTCCCCACTCGAAGCTGTCGGCAAGGTCCATGCACTACTACAGCACATTGGCTCCTGTCCCGGCATTGAAAGTGTTCACTTTGAATGGATCTGCGGTGGTGAGCTTGCTTCTGGTAAGTTTCACCGAAATATACATATTCTCCCGCTGCCTTTGGTGCCCGATTCTTCTGATATGGCGGACCCCGACTTGTGTGTCCACTCCGTCGATACCATCTTGAACATGCCTCATATCAAGCACCTGTCCCTCAAGAACTGCTGGGCGACGCCTCATGTATTCATGCAAGCTATTCGTCAGATGGCGCTGTCATCGCTGGAGAAACTCGACCTTGAGTCGTTTTCATTGACTGGACCGCCTACGAGGGACGAGCAGCTGCCGTTCCCGCCGCATCCCAGTGGTGGGATAAATGATCCTGCACATAACGCTCTAGCCCCCGACCAGATGGGGGATTGGGAAGCGGGCCAATATATCCCTGCCGGCTTGCCTAACGTTTTGAATTCAAGCGTAAACTCGCCATCTGTTCAGAGGTTTTTGCAGCTTCCGGATTGGTTTTCATGGCCTGGATTCATCGAACACTTCTCCCCGGGCAGCAAAATTCGTGATATGTTTCCAGATGGTCACAAATGGTCATCATTGGAACATCCGAAGCTCGAGGCGGTTTCTGAATTCATTCATAGACCCCACCGGCTCGCGTACGATGGGACGTGTTACCTGTTGAAATCCATTTCTTTCAAGTCTTGTGGCTACGTCACCATCGATGATAGCTGCATCAACTCACGAAGTCTGCTGCCTTACCGTTCGGCACCTATCCCTTACATGATAAACTACCATACCAAGACCATAGGCGCAGTGATGCAGCGATGTGAGGATAAGCACATGGGCCGCATTTTACCATATCTGCCTAGGTCGCAGTTGGTTACCTTGATGAAGGGATTTGGTCTAGCAACCAGCTGGAGTCCCACCTATGGTGGTTCCATAGGCCCTGCCTTGGAAGATGGCATTGACGAGCTTCGCCCAGGGCGTTTTTCGGGGATGCTGCAGGTTGAGTCTGCCGCCGTTGCACCTTAGATCGGCCATGGCTCCATGCCAGAGCGCCGAGAGCCCTCTCTTACCACTCTCATACTCTAAACGCTCATCTACGCGAAGCGATCGACTGTTCCGCACCTGCGGATGCACATGAAGTCTACCTTGTCTATAAGGCATCAGTATACCTCGCTGGGAGCGGAAAGGATACATATGTCGTTTTCTTACTCTCTTTTCTTTGTTACGATGTGTCCGCAAGGGTTTGGGACACTTCTTTTTGTTGCGTGCGAGCGTGATACCACTGGAAGGCGAATGAGAAGATAGAACGGCGCCCTGTAAACACACTTCTACATGTAATTTATCTCTTCGTCGTCAGGGTCATTAAGGCGGATGGTACCTATTCCTGTTTTTTGTTTTATTTCTCTTTCCCTCATAGCTCTAGCAGGTCGGCTTCGAGGGATCTTAATGATGGACGGCCTAGAAAACGGATATTTGGCTTAAAGAGGCCATTGAGTCATGAAGCCAAATATGCTTCTGATTGGCAATATATATGAAGAATTTCAGAACTTTAGAACAACTAGATACCCTTGTTCGTAAACTTGTGTTTAAATACTAGTCATATTAGTCAGTGAAATTACTAGCATCACGGATGGCAAGCACAGTTTGAAGATCATTTCATTTGAATTTCTTTTCGTCCATCCCGGAGGACTCGCGTTGTTTTAGCATGCGTAATTCCCTTTAGATGCCGCCATGCTCCCATCGTGTTAAGCCACCCAAGTTTATTCCCCCATACACCGGAAAATTTTGCGAAAGAGGTTCTTTGTTTTGGATGTAAAAGGAATAAAGGCCAATAAAGCACACATAATCACTCCACTGTCCCATTTGATGCTACCCTTCTCCCAAACCGAGGGTCTTCTACCTCTTTTATGTTATGCGAGAGAAGAACGCCCCGGTAGATGCTGACTCGCATCCCTCCGCAAGACGAGCCGTCCCCCATTCATTCGGGTCGTGAATTCTTGAGTTTGGTTCGTTTAAGCGGAGGTAATGGCTTGGCGAACGCGGGCACCGCGTTGGCGGGAGCTGAGGTGGAGCTGCTCGCGCTCAACGACCTGGGGGGACTTCTGGACGACCTCCTCGCCCTCGGTGAGGATGAGCTCGATGTGGCAGGGGCAGGACATGTAAGGGTTGATCTACGTTCTATGGTCAGCGTTGTTGCGTTTTGGGTCGCAGGGACTTGAGTGTGGGTACATACACGACCGTGGGCACGGTACGTCCGCCTGCGCTGCTTGGGGGCCTGGTTGACCTGGATGTGCTTGACAATCAGGGCACCGGTGTCGAGGCCCTTGGCATCAGCGTTGGACTCGGCGTTCTTGAGGAGGCCGAGGAGGAATTCGGCGGACTTGACGGGCCAGCGGGCCTTGGAAACACCGAACTGCTTGCCTATGATGATTCCCCGTTAGCAAAAATCATTCAACTTTTTTCGTGGCTGAATGAGTTCCGTCCACTGTCCACGGCCGCGGGAAAAGAGGTCCGTTTCAGAGGGCATGGTCTCGCTGCGGTAGACTTTTGCCCTCGTGTGTCCGTACTTTCATCCATCCAGAAGTGCAAGTCGAATCGTACCTTGGGCAGTGCGGCCGGTAGAGCCGGCGTAGCGGCGCATGGGGACAGCCTCCTTGTGCTCCTTGACGTTCTCAAGGAACTGGACGGCGCGCTGGAGCTTCCAGCCGTTGATGGCCTGGGCGGTCTCGCGGGTGTTCTTGAAGGAAACGCGGAGGTAGGCACCGCGAGCGCGGGCCGACTTGGCGGGCTCAATCTCAGTCGCAGCGTATCGCACCTATTGTAGTAGTGCGAGGTTAGCAATTGGCCTGCGTTGCATCCGACATTGAGAGGATTTTGTGGTAATTTCGTCGTCAGATCATCGTGGGTATGGCTCCCAGCGTGGGGTTTGGGCGGCATGCGATCCTCGAAACTTCCAACACCAAGTCTTCCTGGCTGAAAATGCTCGCGATCTGCTCCTCTCCGTTCCCCTCCTCGACAATCATTTCGACGACGACAGTGCGGTAGGGTGCGTCACTCACCATCTCGACGGCTTGGAAGTGGTGACGGGGTTCGACGACGTTGGGGGTGTTCGGCGGCTGATCTGAGGTTTGAGAAATTCTGAACTTTTGCCCTATTAGACTTGCTGGGTGCTTGGGCGAGGGAGGAGCCACAAGTTTCGCTTACCCTTTTGGGAATTTGTTAGGGTTTGACTGCCCTGCGTTTAGATGCGGCGAAAGGACTTACAGCCAATTGTCACCACAACAGGGACCTTTTTGAGTCGTTGAAAAGAGTAAATTCTGGAAAAAAGATTAATACTTTTACCAAGACGATTCAGATTTAGATTTCCAGGTCGTAGAGGGGGGTTATTTTGACAAAAAGATGCAGCGTGTATTTTAAACACACGTCACCTGACTTGGACTTAGCCGCCGTTCAGTCTGTCACGTTTTGTCTGAGTAATCTTTCAAACTCGAGGTCCACCGGAGAAACACTTGCGCCGGCGAAAAGTCCCCACCAGTCCATTGAGGTGTGGGGCTTTCCTTAGGCAGTTTGCATCCCGCGGGCGGAAAGCTTCAAAAAATTTCTTTTCGCCCGGTAGCCTCTGAGATATCCATCTTGTCTTTTCTGTCGTGGAGCAGCAAAGCCGACACCTTTGTCTTCAATTCGACAATCTCACTTTCCGGAAAGTCGTCTCTGATTCGACGGCATCTTCTTTGGACGAAATTTCCCGCTTTCTACCTCTCAATCCCTTCAAAACCCTTCTTTGATACAATGGCTTTCGGTCCGCCTCGTGGTGGTCGTGGAGGTGGCCGTGGTGCTCCTCGCGGCGGTGCTCCTCGCGGTGGTTCGCGCGGTGGCTTTGGCGGCGGTCGCGGTATGCTACTAACTCCATGTGCGCATCGCTTGAGGGCAATTGAACTGACTTGACATTCAGGCGGCGGCGGCGGTTTCGGTGGTCGCGGCGGCGGTGGTCGTGGTGCCCCTCGAGGTGCTGGCCGTGGAGGCCGTGGAGGCCCTCCCGGTCGCGGTGGTCGCGGTGGTCGCGGCGGTGCTGCTGGTGGCCAGAGGGGTGGTGCCAAGGTCGTTGTCGTAAGTTTTCCCCATTGGTCGTGGTTTTGCGCAAGCATGATGCGCTAACACAACATCTCAAAGGAGCCTCATCGTCACCCCGGTGTCTACGTTATTCGCGGTGGCAAGGAGGACGGTATTGCGACTCGGAACGTTACTCCTGGCGAGTCTGTCTATGGCGAGAAGCGAGTCTCTGTCGACGAGGTCCAGCAGAACGACGATGGCACGACAACCACGACCAAGGTCGAGTACCGTACCTGGAATCCTTTCCGAAGCAAGCTTTGCGCTGCCATTGCTGGCGGTGCCGACGACATCTACATGAGGCCCGGCTCCCGCGTCCTCTACCTCGGTGGTGCCTCTGGTACCTCCGTCTCTCACGTCGCCGATGTTGTTGGTCCTACCGGTTTCGTCTACGCCGTCGAGTTCTCTCCTCGCTCTGGCCGTGACCTTGTCAGCATGGCCGCTAAGCGTACCAACGTTGTTCCCATTGTCGAGGATGCTCGCCAGCCCAACCGCTACCGCATGGTCGTCCCCATGGTTGATGTCATCTTCGCTGACGTTGCCCAGCCCGACCAGGCCCGTATTGTTGCCATGAACGCTAGCTGGTTCCTCAAGACCGGAGGTGGTGTTTTGATCTCCATCAAGGCCAACTGTATTGACAGCACGGCCCCTCCTGCGGAAGTTTTCGCCAACGAGGTTAACAAGATGCGTGCCGAAGGCATCAAGCCCAAGTACCAGCTCACTCTGGGTAAGCATCGCCGCGTGATATATATATATATATGCTTAGGAGCGTTCGCTAACTTGAGACTTGTACAGAACCCTTCGAGCGTGACCATTGCTTGGTTGCCGGTATCTACCAGCGTGCCAAGCCCTGAGCCCCAACCTAATTACATTGTGGCAGTGATGGATACATTATATGGTCATTACTTGGGAGTTTCAGCTTGCGGCTGGACCCATGTCGCATGACAATGCCGATATGCGCGTTTGGCATATGCCTGTTTTGTTTCGATCTTTTTGATCCTCATCTGGAATTTGGAAGACGTATTGCTATCATGATACGGCGTGAAGGGCGTTTTAAGGATTTTAAAGGGATTCGGTAACCACACACTTAAATGTATCTATGTGCCACCTCTTGAATTACACCAGAAAGAATCACCGATCCAAGAGTTCGGGCGCTTAAGTACTCCATCCTCTCTGGTCTTTTGACACTTGTGAAGGATCCTATGCCAAGATGGGGAAGGTTGATGGTGGGGGTTGGAAGATGGTCACATTACGCAGCGACGGCACTGCTTATCGAGCATGAGATACCTTTCTTAATGCAAGCAATTTTTTCCAACTAATTTTGAAGTGTTTGCGACAGGTTTTAATCATGTAAAGGGTCTATTAGAAATTGCACGCATGTACGGAGTGCATACATATAGTATGTATAGGATGAATGTACCATGTGTGACCTGATGGTTACCCAGGTTTACCAACCATGATCTACTTGCGCAAGCGAGGGGCTCTCTCAGGGTCTCTCCAGTATAGACACTGCGCCTTCCTGATGGTATCCTCTATCGCTTTCGTGTTGCCAGGTTCCACCAGCAATTGCAGAGCAGCCTTGGAGTGACTTGGCTGATACACTGGCCACTCGGGCGTTCCAGGGTACCGACGCGTATTGGGGTTCCCCGACACCACGAAGCTGGCAAAGTAGGCGTGGTAGGCGTGGGCAACGTCCTGATGGTCCACGGTGGGTTCATTCCAGACGTATCCCTGGTCTGCCGAGTGGGGGATGCCCTGCCATGCCGGGAAGGAGTTGTTGGTGTTGAAGCGAGCCTTCCAGGACGGGACGCCGGCCGTTGCGGCAACGTACGCGGTCTCTTGGACTGGGCAAATGTATGCGTAGTCGCCCCAGGCAGCCACCAGTCGGGCAAACTGCGTGCTGTTGGTGGTGTGGACGTAGGGGGAGTCGGGATCGGTGGCCGGGTCCGGGTAGAGAGCCTGCAAGAGAATGAGGTCTTCCTTGGTCGATTCAGGAGAGATGTTGACGAAGTAATCCAAAAACTCTTGGTTCGTCTCGAGGTCTGCCGGCACGAAGGTGGAGCCCTCGTTTAACACATGGGTGTTGAGGCTGGGGACGTGGAAGAAGGTTCCATCGTAACCGGATTGGGAGCCGTACTTTTCCAAAAGGGGGCCACCTTGCACAGGCTGGAAGGGCCAGGTCAGGGCAGGGTTATAGTCATCGAAGATGGTGGACGTGGCTTTGCGTATATCATCGACGTCTGCGGCGCGAAGGCAGGCCAGAGCCGCCTTGTTGTTGTTGTTGCTGTTGTTGTTGTTGTTGTCCTGCGGGCAGCCGACAAGCTTCATGAATTGTTCCATCTGCTTGACATACAGAGGATCGGTGGCATTGGGGAAAGACCTGGCCGTGACGGAGCCGGATTCGTGGATGACGCCCGCAAACAGCGGCTTGCCTTGGTCGTCGCCGTAGTTGTGGGCGTAGTGAATTCCCACCGAATGGGCCCCGGCGGATTGACCGCCGAGGGTGACCTTGTCAGGGTCGCCGCCGAAGGACGATATGTGCTTCTGCACAAACTTGAGCAACTGGTGCTGGTCCCGGACGCCCAGGTTCAGGAGTCCCTCGTCCTTGAAAAGAGCCGAGGGAAGGGAGCCGAGGGCGCCGACGCGGTAATGGAAGTTGACCACGATGACGGGATCCTTGGACGAGGCCACGAATGAAGCACCGTCGAACAGCAGGTAGCTCCCGCCCATGAACGCCCCTCCATGGATCCAGACCAGCACCGGCAGCTTCTCGTCCATGGGAACATGCTGGGTGCGGAAGACGTTCAAGCTCAGACAGGCTTCGTCCTGGCTGTCGCCGCCGGCGCCCTGGATGCACTGCTTTCCATAGCTCGTGGCCTCCTGGACACCTTCAAAGGGAGCAGGCCAGCCGACGGGCTTGAACCGTCCCTCGCCAACCGGCTGCGATGCGTAATCGATTCCCAGCCACGCGTCCACGGGGGCCGGGAGAGGGTTGCCGGAGAGCGTCGAGTTGATGCTCAAGCCTGAGAATTCGCCATACCCCTCAAGCTTCACGTGGGTGGCGGCTTGACATAGAGCGGCACAGGCGACGCCCGAGAGGAGGCTTCGAAGTATCGCCATGTTTGAATGATAAAAAAAAAATGCTGTGCAACTTCCTTCCTGCAACGTGCCTCAAGTCCTCCCAAGCAACCACAACAGGCGCAGGGACAACATACGGTCAGCTAATAAAGATCATCACCTTTCGGCCCCCGAGGGCCTTTGCCCTTGTGAACTTGGCCCCATAAGGAGTACAGAAGAAAAGGTCGGTGTTTTTGGGACCGAGAGGCAAAGCAGCTTGGGGTGGGGAATACAAGTCGTGATTATCGGGCCGCCCGACTTCTCTCAGACCATGTATTTTTATTGTATGTTTATCGGGGTCCAGATTTGCCATCCGCATTTGACTTGTGCACCTGCCTACAATATGCATTTGAGTAGTTCTCATTCCATATATAATAGTGATGTGGTCTATTCAAATAACTACTAACTACCCTAGGTAAGCAAGTGTTTCCTCTTCCCGTTGGCATAAGTGCCTCACAATCTTGGCAATGTTGGATGCAAAGCGGTACAGTAACCATGTCAACTTGATAAACTCCGTAGTGATATACATATAGGTAGTATTTAGAAGCAGATGCCTGCATGTACGCTATCTATGGGGTCAGCCATGGCATGTAAAAAAAGTCCGGCACTCCATCTTTTTCAAATGCATGCATGTCAAGACAGGGTGATATTTCAACCGACGGATAAACACGAGGTTTTGCATACTGCTGCGATGCCGGACGGGTGAATGTAGGGTGGTGATAGGTGATAGGCCCATCACGAAGAAATTATCCCTTGAGTTCACTTCCGCATAGGGAGATACTTCAAGCAGAGCACCGATTGAGGTCCGATTGGCATTAATAATACTTGCTGGCTCTCCGCCAAAATGACGCTGGAAGTGACGTTCTGAATGACGCTCACGATAGAACATTCCGAGCTCCATCGGCGTGACGCATTTGAGAGCCATTATCTCTAGACAGCCGGCGATATCAAATTATGTTTTAAATGCGCGACGTTTTCCCAAGATCATCGACGACCTGCACGAGTTTCTGTATTTTTCATGCAACGAGACGACATTCAAATCTACCGACCACCATGGCGATTACTACCGTTGTGCAGCAGCAGACTGTGCCCGTGACCGAGCTTCTCTCGGCTCCAGTGCCTGCTGCTGTCGTAGAAGACGAGCGCCGTGCGATCAACGACACCGATCATCATGTCCAAGCTGACGAGCGCCGTGTTTTTGATGCGGCACCGACCGCGACGGCGCCCGTGGGGCAGAATTCTCGATTCCTAGTGACTTCGTTGCTGGTGGCTATGAACATTGTTCAAGTATGACTTGCTTGTTTGACATCGGGTTGGATTGCAAGCTGACTGAATTTCCAAGTTCATCTCCAATTTCGTGACCATAAGCGGAGGTTTGGCTCTCAGCGCTGCTCTCGGCCGGAAAGTCGGGGCTGGTCAGGCCAACTGGATGGCAGCCTCATACTCGTAAGCTGCATGGGGTTCTCTTGGGAAAATCGATATAATACTGAAGTGGTGTTTCAGGCTTACACAAGGAGCTTTCGTCTTGATCACTGGGCGCTTGGGCTCAATCTACGGCCATCAGCGCATGGTGCTTCTAGGTTCGCTGCTGTTCATCACGTTTTCGCTGGCAAACGCTCTATGCAAGTCTTACAATGCATTCATCGCCGTCAGAGCTCTGACAGGCGTTGGCGGGGGCATCTTCATGCCAAATGCAGTGGCCATCATCATGACCATGACGCCTCCCGGCAGATCGAGAAACCTGACCATGGGCTTCTTTGCCACTAGCCCACCCGTTGGCGGCGTTATCGGTGCCATCTTTGCCGGCATTTTCACCGAGATGGCGGATTGGCAGTGGCTGTTCGTTCTAGTGTAAGTGTATATACCTCCATCATCAGACTCGCTCCGAGATCAAACGCTGACCGAATTGTTAGGGGGGCCCTAGCTGCGGTCCCTACCGCTCTGCTCGCTTACTTCTTTCCACGAGAACAGCTGGCTGACCCGCATGGCAAGATTGATATTGTTGGGGCTTTCCTTGGCCTCGGAAGCTTACTGATGTTCAACTTTGTGTGGAAGTAAGTTGTCCCTGCACCCCTGCTCTCCCTCTCTCCCCTCTTCTCTCTCTCTTTTGAACAAGCTACTGATCAAACGATAGCCAAGCGCCAGCTGTTGGTTGGCAAACCGATTATGAGATTGCTTTCCTGGTCATCTCGCTTGTCCTGTTCGTGTCATTCCTTATATGGGAAAAGTCCTTTGCCACAGAGCCCATCATGCCCCTGAACGTGTTCCGAACACCCACCTTCGCCAGCCTCATTTTTGTGGTGCTTCTTACGTACATGAGCATCGGCATCTCTCTTTGGTACTCCGTATCCTGGCAACAGGTCCTGCGAGGGACAACCGTTCTGCAAACGGGCGTCAATTTCCTCCCCTTTGGCCTGGGATCCGTGGTCTCTGTAGCTATTGCTGCTTGGCTCATCCCTAGGGTCGCGGCCCAGTGGGTTCTCAGCTTAGGCATCGTCACGAGCGTCGGCTCAAACCTTTTGCTCGCTACCATGCCTATCAAGCAGACGTACTGGGCTCAAACTTTCCCGGCAACGACGTTGATCAGCTTCAGCCCCGACTTCGTTTACGTAGCTGCCCAGCTCATTGCAAGCAACAGCGTAGGGCGTCGTCACCAAGGCGTGGCTAGCAGTCTTGTCGGTACGCTCAATCTATATGGCAACAGCCTTGGCCTGGGCTTTGCCGGAACAATCGAAGTCAACATTGCCAAAGGACATGCGGTTGGAGATCTTGTCCATGGATACCGGGCGGCTTTGTACTTTGGGGTCGCTTTGGCCGTGGCAGGGCTGCTGCTCAACTTTGCCTTTGTTCGTATGCCTAGGGATGAGCGTGAGGGCTGGGACGAGTCACTTGATAGGGAGGATAATGTCCAACCTACGGGATCTTCGACAGCCATCGAGATGCAACCCCTGGGTGTGGTTGCTGCGGGAGGCGCAGCACCTTGAGGACTGATCGGACATGGGCTGACTTCACCATTGATAACGTTGGTAAAGACTGACTTATTGAATGAATGGTCTGCAATCAGTTGAGGGCCCATATAGCGGGTATGAGCTGCAAGATAAAGATACCTAGGTGCCGTATCTCGTCCATTTACATAGGTATTACCGAGACCGAGACTTCTGCAGAAAGTTCCTCCGAGTCGACCATGATTTGTAGCAAAGAACCCCCCCCCCCCCCCCTTCCGTGAAGTTGGGGTGGTGCACTTGGTGCCTCTTATCGCTATAGTACAGCGTCGTCTCGTGACGTGGTTCGTGTAAAATGCTACTTTCAAACAACAACCGCTCAAAGTGCTCGCCGAAGAATTTATCCCGATTGGAGATGTGGTAGTGTAGTAGCAGTAGTAGGTGTGGTTCTGGGGCGGCTTGGGGGTTCACTGTTACCGTCGATCGGGGAACTCTTTCCCCTCATCTCGGACCGACAGTTACCATCTCCACCCGCCGCCTTCCCTACAAGTAAGAAATCGAAACGACAACAATGGCTTCACATCATCCACACATGTTTTGCTTAGAGCGGGATTCCACGACGAGCGCACAACGGGCCCACGGGCGCATTAGCCTGCATACGCAGAATGGCAGCAGCAGAAGCACAGACGCGGCGCGTATTGGTCGCTCGCCCTTGCCTCCTGCGGGGAAGTCACCAATAACGATGCAAAAGGAAACCATACAATAACACGAGTGGGGAGAGTACGAGCGAGGAGGGGAGGCAGTTAATGCGGCTTACGACAGGTACCTAGTAGTAGTAGTACTGTACGGCTCTACTGCTACTTCTCTGATCTCAGTATCGACTACTAGTATATCAACCTCCCCTTCCTCGTCATTTCTTTTTGCTCCTCTTCCATATACACATCGTACATACACGAGACCTGTCATGGAACAGTACAAGTTTCCCACTGACCCTCTCCCCAACCCGTCTGCGGTCGTGGCTGGGGACAACTACCGCTTTACCCTCATCAGCGACACGATACTGCGGTATGAATGGTCCGAAGATGGCATTTTCGAGGATCGCCCTTCCACATTCGCCATCAACAGGCGTTTCCCGGTGCCAAAGTATACTGTTTCATCCACCGATGACCACCTTGACATCAGGACAGACTCGTACCAGGTCACGTACAACAAGAAGCGATTTGACCGCCATGGTTTGATCATCAGCTTCAACAACAAGAACACTCTCTGGGGGGCTGACTGGCGCTATGGCGAAAAGGTGCCCGAGAACCTCGGCGGCACAGCCAGAACGTTGGATGAGGTCAATGGGCGGTGCGAGCTGGAGCCTGGTGTACTTTCACGTGCCGGGTACTCAGTTTTCGATGACAGCAACTCGATGGTCTTCGACACAAACGGGTTCGCTGCTCCTAGGAGACCTGGAGACCGGATTGATGGCTACCTGTTCTGCTACGGCTTCGACTACAAGAAGGCCATGAAATCTTACTTTGCCGTCTCTGGCAAGCAGCCAATGTTGCCGCGCTGGGCACTTGGAAACTGGTGGAGTCGCTACTACGCCTACACGGACCAAGAGTACTTGAAGCTCATGGACAGGTTCGAGGAGGAAAATGTTCCTCTTTCGGTGGCAGTCATTGACATGGACTGGCACCAGGTTAGCGGCGATCACATTCCCCATGCAGGCTGGACAGGTTACAGTTGGGAGAAGAAGTACTTTCCAGACCCACCGGCCTTTACAGATGCTCTGCACAAGCGGAAGCTCAAGGTGACACTGAATGATCACCCACACGCTGGTGTTCATCATCATGAGGATCTGTACGAGAAAATGACTAAAGACCTTGGTCATGACACATCTTCCAACGGCCCCATCCTATTCAACCCCACCGACCCCAAATTCATGCACTCGTACCTCAACACTCTGCACCGCAGTCTTGAGAAGGATGGCTGTGATTTTTGGTGGATTGACTGGCAGCAAGGGCCGTACTCACGAGTCCCTGGCCTGGATCCGCTTTGGTTGCTCAACCATTTTCATTTCTTGGATCACGAGCAGCAAAAAGGAAAGGATCAAGGCATCATCTTCTCCAGATACGGCGGGCCGGGAAGCCACCGTTATCCCGTCGGCTTTTCCGGTGACAGCATCATGACCTGGGAATCCCTTGCCTTCCAGCCCGAGTTCACCGCAACAGCCTCCAACATTGGCTACGGCTGGTGGAGTCATGATATCGGCGGCCACATGGGAGGCTACCGCGATGATGAGCTTGCCACCCGATGGGTGCAGCTAGGTGTTTTTTCTCCCCTTATGCGTTTGCACTCGTCCAACAGCGCTTGGGGCTCCAAAGAGCCCTGGCTGTTCCGCAAGGAGTATGGTGAGGTGATGAAGAGGTTCCTTCGCCTGCGTCACCAAATGCTACCCTACCTCTACTCGATGAACGTGCTGTCGGCAAAGGAAGACGAGCCCATTGTCCAGCCAATGTACTGGAAGTTCCCTACAAGGGACGAGGCTTACAGCAAGCCTAACCAGTTCTATTTTGGCTCAAACCTTATCGTGGCCCCGATCGTTCAGCCTCGCAACTGTTCGACAAACAAGGCCTCAGTGGATGTGTGGGTTCCTCCCGGTCGCCACGTAGACGTCATGAACGGTCTGGTGTATGATGGCGATAGGGAAATGAAGATGTACCGAGAGCTTCAGGAGATGCCCATCTTGGCGCCCGAGGGCGCTATCATTCCTCTTGATGGTCGGAGCACCGTGTCCAACGGAGGCATGAATCCCGGAGAATACAAGGTGCTGGTGCTGGTTGGCAAAGATGGCTCCTTCACAATTCATGAGGATATGAGGGATGATGAGACACCATCTGCCAGTGGCAATGACAGCCAGAAGACCCGCGCCATTACCATTGACTACAAGCAAGAGGAGGGGTTGGCCAAGTTCAACTCAGCAGGCAAAGATTGGACCTTCAAGTTTGTCTCGCTGGAGTCTGCCCCTTCCCTATCAATCGTGATGGACAACGACGAAGTGCCAGATGTCAAGCCAACGACGGACCAAGATTCTGCTGTTCCGGGTCTCGTTGTCCGTGTACCCAAGTCATCAGGCACTGATGTCCCCGTGTCCATTTATTTGGGCAAGAACCCTCAGCTGTCAAGCCCAAGCGTTTTGGACCGGATCGAGACGTGCGTGCTGGATGCGCAGATGGACATGGGCACGAAGGACAAGATATGGAACGTTGCCAAGAGCTCCCAGACACCGGCCGCAAAGATTGGACAGCTCATGAGCCTTGGGCTTGCGGAATCGTTGATTGGACCCCTGGTTGAGCTTCTCTCAGCGGATAGACGCCTGAACTAGACATCCAAGGCTTTAGTTGAAATGACAACCTTTGTTTCACATCATTCCCAAGGTCCATGATTTTGATTTGCTCCTCGACAACGATTGTTTTCATTAGTTAAAGATCGGTATTGGTCGCCCCTACAAGCTGCAGACTATACTAGGTATTTGCTCCTGAGTTTCATGACCGCATCTAAATAATACTGACGAACTACGCCGCGAATGGCAATTGCCTTGAAACACATGGCTTACTCTAAATGGCCGAGAGATCTGGTGTTTTCTGCCTCTCTAATTATCATGACATAGCATTGATACACAACTAGAGTGAGTTTGTTGCTTTAGCCTCGAGATCTGTGGCTTTGATGGCCAATGACCCAAGATCCATTGGTGTTACTCACCCTAGTTTGACACCAATACAAGGCTAGGATGTAGGAGTATATATCTATCCCCTTGTGAACCAGCACCAGCAGTACGTCCGCATGAGCACTAAGCAGACTATATATTCATAGAAGAGGTGATTTGGCGAGGACATACGAAGTTGCCGCGTTTATGTATCTAAAAACAATGCTTCAACAAGTTTCATGGAAAGGGATCTGATGCTTTGCAAAGCCTTGTGCGAGGATATGTGAACAGAACCCTCTCGATGGTGACCAGTGATGACCAGCTGGCTCACTTATGCGAGAGAATGGAATCAGCCTAATACCGTTTTTCATTCTTTTTCTGAATTTCCCTTTCGCTCATAGCACAGAACTGATCGGATTGGTGTTTGGATTGGTGTTTTATTTCTAGCTATGCGAAGGAGAACACTTGAAGAAGATGGAATCAAAGCGGGAGAACGCGCGAAAGAACTGACTTATCTACTACTACTAGAAGCAGCAGCTGTAATAACGCAAGCGCATGGGTCCTCTGTCGTAAGACTGACAAAAATCGCAAGCCTACTGATCAAGGGCGCAAGGTGTTTGCGCCGAGGGAAGCCGATACCTCAAAGTCCTGCGCAAACTTGGGAATAAGAAGAAGAAGCTTAGAATGCAAACTTGTGAGGTGAGTTTCTACAAAGGCTGCAATAGATTATCGGGACGATTGGATCTCATGCAATTGGCTGTCAGGATACAAGTCGCGCGCGAGAGAGAGGGGGAGAGAGATCCGGCGCCATAGTAGTAGTTGTCACTGTGGCATCGCAGGATCTATTGGGGACGACTTCTGGAATTTAACAATAACCTGATAATCTGAGAAAAAAAGGATTTGCATATTTATCTGACTGGGTATCGCTGCGGCAGATCATGGCAGTCACATTTTCTTAGGACGTGACTGATGGAGCACCAAGAGGTAAAAGAGTGGGCAATGAATGGCGCGTGGTAAATAAACACTGCATGTATGATCCTCATTGTGGGTTCATGCAGCCCCATACTTGGTATGACTGAGAAAGATTTCGAGTCGTCAGGGCCTCAATCAGTCTCTTGGTGTGCTCTTCTTATCCGTAGTCATTCGATGTTCTCCGACGGGGTTAGATGTCAGGATCGCATTCTCAAGGACACGAACACAACAACAACAACAACGAGAAGGAGAAGATTGTCTCAAAATCGTACGATTTTCTGCACGAGCCAGCGGACTTCACCAAGTCGTGTCAGATTACATGCACACATCTTGCACCATCTCGGGTACCGTGGGAGTTGTGGTTGCCGGTGCTGTGCCAGCACATGTTGCTTTTCGGGAAAGGGATCATGGCCTTGGTGCCTTGAACAGCTTCGTCGTGCTCCATCGTCTAAGCTTGTCACTTGCAACTAACGTCCGAGCTAGTTAGATGGATACTCTACTTCTACGGGAGTAGTACTCCTGTGGGATCATGCCACTTCTCTTTCTTGATGTTGGTGTTGATGATAGATGGAAGTCCCTCACAGCTCCTGTGAGAAGCGGTGAGTTAATTAATCAATCACGTCCAAGAGCAGCGTTTAATTGCGAAACACATTTGGGCAGGATGATGACAAAACGAGGCAATTGGAGAGCCGCCAATGTACATACATACTACTCCGTATACCTGCATGCCTAGGTGCTTTGCATGATGCACACCCACCCAGTTAGACACGTTTACATTATCTGATCCGACGTGCCGGCCCTGGCCCCCCCTCCCCGGCCTCAGCCCCCAAGATGGCGGGATTGCGAGTCCCCACAGCCGAGCAAGAAAGAACGGTCAACTCAAGACAGGGTCGGAGATCAACAAATAACAAGATGGCGGATCTAGGTTGTCCATATCAATCTTATCAGATCCGCCGACCCTGTGCGTTGTCGGCCGCTCATTGCCCCGGCGGCAAAAACACAAAAACTGGTGGCCCTTCTCAAAGTCTGGGCCACCTTCTTGGAACATGCACGGACACGTAATCTCACATACGGGATGGGGAATGTGCTGATTGTTCCAACAAAGCCGCAAGTGTGTGGTGTTGTATGTAATTTGCCGGATTAATGATGAAAGGAAAGCCCCAATATTTGGACAACTGCCGAAGTCGGCGACGAGTTCGAACGAGATTAGATGGATGCGATAAGATCACGCGGCCCACCCAACTCTCCTTTGGTCTGCACTGGTTGGTGCAAAGTTGGCTTCGACCTTTTGCCCCGGATCAGATAAAAAATTTCAAATTCAGTCTTTTTTTTTTTTTTTTTCTCGCTCTGACGCAACGGGTCACATGGGCGCATCCGATTGGCTTGAATGGTGTAAAAAATAAAGCCGTCAGCCCAAAACTTTAGATCATGGTGTGTCGTGTCTGGTTCGCGTTGGAGGCCGTAGAAGAAAAAGCGTTATTGTGTAACATTATCAGCCGTTATTTTGGTTTTATTTTAATTTTTTTTATATGTCATGTCACCACGCTGATTACACGGCACGGCAGCATTTCGCGATTGAAATTCTACAAGACAGCTTTGGATTTTTTTGCGGAATGTTCGGTTATCCCGTGGTAAAAGCGGTTAATCGTAAAAGGTACCTACGGAGTACCTACGCGGAGTACATAGTAGGCATCGCGATTGTACCACTTGCTCGGTTGCGGATTGCTTGCGGGGAGAGTTGGGAGGTGCGAGGGGAGGAAAAGGGGACCAAGCGACAAAGGGCGGGTAGATGGCGGGCAGTGGGAATGCGAGATAGGAGAAGCGGTAGTCGATAAGGTGGAGGGCAAGCAGGCCCTAGATCGGGGATATCCCTGAATAATGTTGTTTTCAGTGGCGATATTGGTGCCAAATCGTCTATTCGGTATGATGTTATACATGCATATCTTTAAAGAAAGGGATGTCTTCTGAGTACAGAACATGACAAGTTCATCATTTAGTTTTACATGGTGAGTTTGTGAGAGTGGTAGAGTACGGAGTACACCTCTATCCATATATATGTATAGTAATATACTGCATGTTTATAAGCAGATTAGGCCCTGAATCCACCGGCTCCGCCTGCGGCGGTGATTGATAAATAAATCATAATCAATCACGTTAGCCGAGAGAGAGTGAGTGAGAGAGAAAGAGGGCGGGTGGATGCGGATAAGGACGAGGAGGGCGGCTTAGGTCTATCTAGTATTAGTACTCCGTACGGGTGTTGTGTTGGGGGAAAACCTATGACACGCAAAGATATTTATACTATGCTCCGAAGGTGAATTAATCAGGCCATTTTTTTTTTCTTTTGTTTGAGAAATTGTCGATTTTACATGTAATAATTCTCCCAACAACGCGCCCACCACAAACCTATTAAGTGGCGTCATAATCGGCAGTGCCATCAGCCAGGATTCGCATGGGCGGTTGTGGTGGTCCGACGCTCGGCATGTTGCTGCTCCACTCTGAAAGCCCGAAAACGTCCCTTGCAGTTCCCAGCCGACGGGGGACGGAACACACGACAGGACAAATTGTTGGTGGCCTGATAGTGTATTAGCGGACAGAAATACCCACGACACCAACCACTGCCCGGTGGTCGGTGCCAGAGTCAAAGTGGACTGTGGCTTTCTTTTTACCTCATGATATCGCCTCCATACATCAACTCTCTCCCTCCCTCCCCCCCCTCATTTTCTTCTTTTGACTTTTCTTCCAAGATTGATAAGTTTTGTTCTATCTATCTGATCTTTAATGACAAGACCAACCCTATTCTTTTGACCTTTGTACAAGTACCAATTACAACCTTGTCCTCCTCTACCAACCTACAATATACCGAACTGCGTGCATGCTACGGCCCTATTGCAAGGTTACGACTACATCATCCTCCTCTTCCCCCTCCTCCCCTGCGTCTATTCGACAGGCGCTCGGCGTCCACTTAAAACCTATTCCTCGACTCCCGCAGTGCTTCCCTTCCACCTATAGGATCCCGACACCGCACGCCTCGACAACCTACTACTCGCCGACCATGGTGGAAGCCGCCCGCATCCACAACCCCCTCCACCAGTCCGTCGTTGACTGCATTCCCAAAGAGCCCTCGGCACCCTCAGTAGCCCCGTCGCTCACGTATTCGGACGAATCAGACGACCAGGATGAGCTCATAAACGAGGTTGTCGAGAAGCCCCGGCAGAGGCGGGCCTCGACCAGGTTGATTGCCCAGAATGCTCGCGACATCCAGCGTATCACCGGAGAGACGACGGCCGAGTTCGTTGGACGCTGCTGTGGAGGCGGCTGCTGCTTGATGAACTCTCGCCTGGATGGCGTCGAGTACGAAACGGTCCCGTTGCCGGACAATGATGCCTTCAGGTCTCTCAAGCTGAAGATTGGAGACATCCCCACAAAGCTCACCAAGGTCACCGAGCTCCCCGAGACAATCGTCTCTTTCGAGCCCATCCGCGAGGCCAGCGACGCTCCTTCCCCCACCGACTCTGGCATCTCCCTCGGCGAGGCTCCCAAGACTGCTTCGGCGGACATCGCAACGGCTGCCGTCGACCAGGTTATTGATACCTCTGTTCAGCCCCCAAGATTCGTCCAACCCCATCCCCCCTACCATGTGCAGCCGGTGAAGATCACCAGCACACGAGAGCTTACCAAGCCCGGTGCCGAGAAGCGCACCTATCACTTCGAGCTTGACATCACTGATTACCCTGCCGAGGATGGCACAGAGTTCAAGGTCGGCGGAGCTATCGGCATCATGGCCCCCAACGAGGAGTCCAGGGTCGGCGAGGTGCTCGACTGCCTCATGGTACCGAGGTTCCTGCGTGACAAGCCGGTGCTCGTCAAGACAACCAAGGGGCGGTGGCCTACCGTCTGGGGTGACGACAAGGCCCGCGAGCTAGTCACCACCCGGCGTGATGTTTTCACCTGGTGCATCGACCTGCAGTCGTACCCTCCCACGAAGCCCTTCCTGAGGCTGCTTGCCGAGCATGCCGCTGATGACAATGAGAAGAAGATTCTCATGTACCTCTGCTCATCCGAGGGCCAAGGTGCCTTCTGCGACTTCCGCACCGGCCCTCACGTCACCCTCTCCCAGCTCCTGCACGCTTTCCCCAGCAGTCATCCTCCTCTGGGTGACCTCATCTCCGTCCTCCAGCCGCTCATGCCCCGCTTCTACTCCCTATCCAACGACCCGCATGAGTCCCACGATAAGAAGCAGGGCCGCCTCGTTGAGATTGCAGTCACGGTTCACGAGGCCGAGGACTGGCGAGACGGCTCGCGCACCGGTGTCGGGTCTGGCTTCTTTGAGCGCCAGGCGCAGAAGATGATCAAGGCTGAAGGAGCCGGCGAGCCTACGCCCGAACTCTACGTACCCATGTTCAAGGGCCTGATGGCCAACCCTCTGGCCAAGCAGTTCAACTCGGACGGGCCCATGCTTCTGATCGGCGCCGGCGTTGGCATCGCCCCCTTTAGAGGCTTTGTCCAGCGCCGCCTCAAGCAGGCCAACTGCGCCAACAAGGTCTGGGTCTTGCAGGGCATCCGTGATTCCCTCGTCGATGAGATCTACAGCGGCGAGTGGGGAGTGCACGAGGACGAGGTCAAGCGCGTAGTGCAGAGTCGTCGTGGCGAGGGCCGATACGTCCAAGAGGAGGTTCGCAACCAGGCCGACCTGGTGTGGTACATTGTCAACTCGGTCGACGGCCGCGTCTTCGTCTGTGGCTCTAGCAAGGGCATGGGCGAGGGCGTCGAGGACGCTCTGGTCGACGTCGCGATGCAGAAGGGCAACCTGGAGCGCGAGGAGGCTCGCAACTTCTGGAACCTTAAGAAGGAGGCAGGCCAGTACATTGCCGAGACGTGGTAGACGCTGCGCTGCTGTAGCATCATTGTCTACATGTCCGGTTCATGAATTTCCTTGTGTCTTAGCCTCTCTTTTCCTCTGTCTTCATTTTCCCTATCTCATCATGTCAACATTGCATCCCGGAGCGCCGTGCAAACATATCCGATTTAGCATTTTAGAGCTTTCGCGAGCGCGAGCATCGGCTTCATTAGACAAAGGGCAGAAGCAAAACGGCATACGCAGGAACATGGCGTTCGGAGTATTGGGCTTCTTTTCAAATGTATGCAGAGAGCACAGCGCCTGTGGTGAATCGCACCAACTGTTGATGTCACGACGAGAAAACTGCCCCGGGGGGGTGAGTAGGACGGGCAGCGTGCAAATGATGTACATATATAGTAAATGGCAGCGAGATGAATATGCTGTGAATAAGGATCACGATGTATATAAGCCTGCAATGCAAGGAAATGACCACATGTATATACGTTTGTCTATCTGTCTGTCTGTGTCTGTCTTTGCCTGATTTTTACCTCGGTGAAATGTGGCCGCTCGGGATATTCCTTTACGTCCGAGACAAAACTCCGTGTTGCTGATTGCCCGCCGCCGCCACGTGGAGATACGACGACACCTTTTGAATGGTCAAAAGGTGTATAAAGTTTAGCCCATGTTTTCCCTCCTTTTCCAAATTGTAGCCAAAACATGTGTCATGTTGAATATAAGAAATCCCATGATGTTTGAGTATGGTGGACTGACTCTTTTCGAGGGCGGGTATGGCGGGGATTACTGTGTGGGTTTTTGTGTGTGCCGGTCGGTCAACTCCTAATATCCGACTGGGTTATACAAGTAAGTTGTTGATGACTAGGCGGGGTTTCTAAAGCGAGCATTTTGCTTCTTTACTGCTGCTGGGGGTTTGTCGCGATTTACGGCGATACGAGTGTTGTTGCTCATCATGTCGCCGATTTAACCCGGCTGCCGAGCCGCAATATCTTTCCGCGAGATTCTGTTCTCCGTAGATGTGATAAGTAATTGATGATAAAGCTCCGCTACGAAAGGAAAAGAAAGTTAGTAATCCGACCAACGAGTTCGTATGGTAGGAACCACCGTAAAAGTACCGCGCGCGCGGTTGGTGACTAATAATGGTGCTGATGATTTCATAGGCTTAGATACGGGAGGAGGCTGATGAAGCCTTGACTTTACCTCGCGATAGGTGGATTTACGGGCCGTTGTGCTGTTGTCGTGGGAGAGAGAGAGGGAAGGAGGGAAGGAGGAAAGAAAAAAAAAAGATATAAATGCTTCTCCTTCTTGCACGGATATCCCATCTCTCTCTCCCCCTCTCTCTCTTTCATCATGTCTTCTTCATCTCGCATCTCATCTCGTCTATTGCATCTCAGTCGAACAACAACAACAAGTCTTTTCAGACAACACCCAAAACAAACACCTAATCCAATCACCACCACCACCCGTCTAAGCACATATACACCAAAGTACAACAACAACTACAACAACAACTACAACAACAACAACAACAACATGGCCGTCACTTCCCAGACCTTCCTCGAAGCGGTCAAGTCCCGCCGCACAGTCTACACGCTCGGCAAGGACCTCGGCCCCGTGACCAAGGACCGGATCCAGGACATCGTCCGGGAGGCGACGCTGCACACCCCCTCGTCGTTCAACGTCCAGTCCAACCGGGTGCTCGTCCTCTTCGGCGCCGAGCACGACAAGTTCTGGGACATGGTCACGGAGACGCTCAAGAAGGTCGTGCCCGAGCAAGGGTGGGAGGCGACGGCGGGCCGCATGAGGGGCTTCCGCGGCGCCGCGGGGACGGTGCTCTTCTTCGACGACGCCGACGACACGAGGACGATGCAGGAGCAGTTCGCCACGTACGCGGCAAAGTTCCCGCACTTTGCCGCGCAGAGCCTCGCCATGCAGCAGCACGTCACGTGGACGGCGCTCGAGCTCGAGGGGCTCGGGGCCAACCTGCAGCACTACAACCCCTTGGTCGACGAGCAGGTGAGGAAGCAGTGGGACCTGCCCGCCAGCTGGAACCTCGACGCCCAGCTCGTCTTTGGCGGCAAGACGGCCGAGCCTGGTGACAAGACTTTTAAGCCTGTCGAGGACAGGGTCAAGGTTGCTGGTCTGTAAGAGCTGTAACAGCAGCTTCTTTTTTTTTTCCCGAAGGGCCGGGGGGGGGCTTAAAGGGGTGTGGAGGGAACTAAGCATGCGATTTTTTTGTTTTTAAATATTAGACAGAATTGTACATGTAAAAATAGAATAAATACTACACTACTGTTCTATAAACTTACTTTTTTCTTCTTTCTTTCTTTCATTGCAATCTACGATTAGCGATTCGTGCCCAAGAGATGTAAGCCGATTGGCGAATCAGAGACGATACCTCGAACGACAAAGGCAACAAGAAACGAACTACATCTCAATGATCAATGAGTTATCAGTTAGATTGTTGATTGGCAATGGTTGCATTTTAAAAGTAGACTGATTTCTTAGCCCAAAAAACCTTTCAGCTACAGCCCATGGATCCTATAGACGTCGTCGCTTGCTCATTTCAAACCACCCTTGCGTCCGGCCTCCTTCGCCTTCTCACTTCCCTTCTCGAAAGAGCCCGAGGAAGCCTGTCCACCCATAGATGCAATATCGCGCTAAGTCAAGGGGGTCAACAACAACGTCAAAGCTCGTCCTGTAGTAGCTGACAACGCGTACCTGCTTGTCAGCGTCCATGCTGGCGAAACCGCCCTCGTGGCTGGACTTGCCGCCCTTGGAGGCAATTTCCTGAACCTCCTCCTTGGGACTGGCCAACTTGACATCAGCATCTATTGAATTGAATGGGAGGGGAACAGGAGATGTTGTTGCGTATCATACCGGTTGGCAAAGTTCCCGGGGTTCTGGTTGTCGGTCATGATGGGTAGAGATGGTAAGGTTGCTTTTTGGAAAAGTTTAAACTTATTGATGATTGTCAAAGGTGTGAGTCGAGTTGATTATTGAATTGAATTGAATGAAGAATAATGAATTTTGTTCTTTGGAGGGGGGGGATTTATTGCTTTATATACATGTACAAGGCGAATCGAACGTGTAGGTCATAATCCAAGTCGTGACGTGAGATCGTGACGAACTCGAACTTATTCCCTGCACTTGAGCGTCATAGATCGCTCACGACGAAAAAGATGCAAAAAAAAAGACAAAGAAAAGAAAAGCACACGCATTCCTCCTCGGCGAATGGAATCATTAATCACATAGTGTGACAGGAAAGCAGAGAAGGGAGAGAGGGGGGGGGGCGATCAAAGGTGTCAGAATGATGCCATGAATGGGGTAGAAGTTTGATTGGCATCTGGGATGCATCGCATGCCTTGAATTACCCATCGAGCTAATTCTTCCTCTCTTCACATGCCATACATACATCCATGCATGGATGGAGCTATGCCGAACTTTTGGAATGATTAATGACATTGTTTCGTAAATGATTTTGAGGACTGGGATAAGCCGAGTCCGGGCTTACAAAGATCCAACGTCATTGTATTTCATCATGACATCAACCTCGAGGCAGCAGCAGCAGCACGGGCACTCAAGGCGTGTTCAACGCAATTTTATCGAAAAAAAGAAAAAAAAAACAAGGATGGCTGTATATCACGACTGGCTTTTGAGAAGCACCTGGGAGCACAGGAAGCCCGTCGCTTTCTGCACATATCAAAAGCTGTTTGTTGTATGGGTATCATATTAGTCCCTACGTCTGTCTGTAGGCGCTGCTCACATCCGGATAGCTCATGGTAATAAATCTTACACTTCGTGCGCCTCGTAAAAATCCCAACAGGAGAGTAACCTCTGGGCCATCACCAATCCACCTCTTCAATCCTCGGCCTGCACAAGACTCGCTCCTCAGGACTGCTACCAGCGTTGGAGCTTGGGCTCGATTTCGACGAGCCGTCTGACGGCGAGGGAACAGAGAGATACGGCCATGAGCTAGAGTTCAACTCCAGCTGCGTCATGCGGTCCTGCATCTTGCCCAGGAACGTCGATCTTTTCCCGCCGACGGCCAGCAGGACGCACTGTAGAGAGTACAGTATGTCTCCGGAGCCGACCAGCATGCCGTCCCCCCGCGCCGACCACGGCGCGCACTGCACGATATCAAGCATAGCGTCTGCTAGTCGGAACACCTTCAGCTCCTGGGAGGCGATTTTGTCAGCTGGCCCGTAGATGGATTCTCTTAGCTATTCCTAGGCTTACCATGCCGTAGCCGTGTGACTTGATGGCCTCGTCGTTGACCAGCGAAAAGGTGGCCAGCATCTCGTGCCCAATCTTGACGGGGAGGAAGAGCGAAAAGGCCGGGTCTTCGGGATAGCACGACATGGCAAAGTGACGAGCAGTGTACTCCCAGACGAGCAGGCGAATCCATTGCCTCGTGACGAATAGATCCACCTTCTGAGCCTCGTCTGATGCCGCCACCCGGGAGTCGAGGCAAAGGTCGGCCTGGTAAGACATCAGCTTATGGCGCTCGAGCGGTTGCCGATCCGAGGACGACGATTCGGCGATGTTGCCGTCGAGGTAGGAGAAGAGCTGGGTCAGGGACATGAAGGCTTGCATCAGGTGCGACTCCTCCCCCGACTCGTCGATGTCTGGCATGGTTGATATTGTCGGGAGCACCACAGGAAGCCCATTTTGGGCGCTGAAAGTTCTGCAGGGAGTACTCGGTCAGTTTCTTTCTCGCCAGCAGTAGCAATTGACGTTTAGCCTCCGTTACCTTTCCGTCACCACCAAGATCCAGTATATCCGCAGCCGAAGCGACCGCTCTCGTCTCTCCAAGTGAGCATACGTCTCCGGGCGCCCGAGCTCCATGCCCTGCACAAACGTGATGGCCTCGCGCAGGAAGTAGGCCGCCGTCCGCAGCTTGTTGGCGTTGGCGTAGTACATGTGCAGGAAAAATGGCGTCATGATGGAAGCCAAGCCGTATGACTCGCGGTAGTCGTACAGGTCCCGGAACCGCAGACAGTCCCTAACGAAGTGGTGCGACGAAGCCGCATGGTTCTCCTCCTCGGTGTGCTCCGGCAGTCGGAGCTGCGCAATCGTTGCCGCGCACAGGGCTGCCCCCAAGGCCCACGACTCGTAGTCCTGATTGTTGGCCAGGAGTTTGGACAAGAGGTCGTCGCAGTTGATGACGGGCCACACGGGGTACGCCCGTCTTCGGAATATCCTGATGAACCGACGATAATCGTCGACTGAGATTTGGCTTGGGCCCTCGGTAGCCCAATTACTGTTCGGCACAGCCGCCTGGCAGTGTGAAAAGGCGGTGCTGGTGCTGCTCCCTTCCTCAGATCCCAGCCGTGAACATGTCGGTGTCGTCGTCGTCGTCGTTGACGAGCTCTGCTCTCGGATGCTCCGCTGAAACTCCTCAATCTTGGCCTTTGTCGAGCTCCTCGGTCCGTTCCTGGGCCCACGCTTCTTCCGCATCCGCAGCGTCGTGCACTCGATGCCGCGGGATCGACAGCCATAGCATGGCCTCTTTTCCTCGCACTTGATGTGCTGCAGCTGGCACGCGTCGCATGGGTTGGAGTTTCTCGTCCTTGACATGGCTTTCATAGAAAAGGAAAAAAAGATAAAAATGAAGAACTCTTTTGCATGAAAATCTGCCTCTTGGTGTTTTTCCGGCAAAGGCGTTGTAGTCTTGACGGTAATTGAAAGCATATGTGTGCAGGTGGTTTTTGGGGGAGGAGGATGAAGGAATGAAACGCGGTGCGGTGCGATTAAGGCCCCCGAGAACTCATATCACACTCTATGATCGACGAGCTTGAGCCGAAAAGCGAGTTTTCGCAAATCCGTTTCCCCCCTTCCCCCCTCTCCCCTCCACTCAAGGGTCCTCCAACGCCTTCATCCAGCCTGATGTGGGGATGAGGATTTCCAAACTGTCAAAACTGCCGCCCGAGAATTGGTCAGAAACGGCAGGCTGGAACAAGGCCAAAATGCGGAGGGCTGCCCGCCTTTACTAATGTACTCCGTAATAAGGTGTCAAGTCACTACTACTAATGTACTCCGTACGAAGGCGCTACTTCGGTCGGTCGGGGCTGAAAAGTGTGGAGGTGGAGCAGGTGGGATACAATGTGCACACCCTCCTGGGCCTCCTACCACTACCTACTACAGCACCCACTGCAGCAGTACTACTACTACTACTAATACTACCTATGCACTGCAACGCTGTAAAGGGAAACTCACTCAGACGGCATATAATTGGGAGCGATGGCCACAAAAGTAAGAACCATACAGAGTACGTACAGTACAATTTCCGATGACGATCATTTCCCCAACGGTACCGTTCAACCTCCGATGTTCGCTCCCCTCTTCATCCTCCAAGTCATGATCAGGGTATGATCACACCACACTTCTGCTGCTACTGCTAATTGTCGTATATCTTAATATAAAACCTTCCCCTCGGGTCCAGTCACAAGCTCTTTATTAAAGACAGCAATCTCCCTCTTCCTAAACTCCCTAGCACCGACTCTCTCCTCGAAAAGAACGTCCATCTTCGCGGGAGAAAGGTCCTTGGTTTCCGGCAAGCGGAAGTAGCTCCAGATCAGCACGGACGAGTTGAGAGCAGCCCAGATGAACCCGCCTTTGCCGCGCAGGTTCCACGCCTGGGGGTTGAGGATGGGCGGGTTGAGAAAGCTGGCCACGAGGCTGGAGACGTTGTAGGCGTTGCGCGCGAGCACGGCCGTCTTGATGCGCAGCCGGGTGGACGGCATCTCGGCGACAAGACAGTAGTATGCTACCGGTCCAACCGTGAGGTCATACGTCACGACAAAGACCATCATCAGGCCGCCAGACGCCCACCCGATTGCTTCCACCGCCGGGGTACCCATGAAGCCAACGGCCAGCAATATGCCCAACATGATGCTCAGGCCAACCAGGTACAGCGTACGGCGCCCTACCCGAGGAAGGATGACCCAGGCGCCCATGGTGCCCGCGAGCGCGAGGCCGCTGGTGCCAATGCTAAAATCAAACGACTTCTCCGGGTCGAAGCCGGCCTGCTGCAGGAAATAGACGACGTTGCCGCCGGAGCAGATGCCGCAGAAGACCTGGGCCACCCACACGACGCAGGCAATCTCCGTGCGCCGGAGGTTGACGCCACGGAGGTAGTCGAGGTACGAGGTAGAAAACACCAGGTCTCTCGGCCATTTAGGGTAAGCCATGTGT
The DNA here is from genome assembly GCA_003012115.1 of Trichothecium sympodiale. NCBI lineage: Eukaryota > Fungi > Ascomycota > Sordariomycetes > Hypocreales > Trichothecium > Trichothecium sympodiale. The sequence goes on from PXOB01000341.1 coordinate 33,028, forward strand.
TTCAAGGCAACGACAATATATGGCGAATTACAAGCACTGAATGGTATTTCACAAATCAAGTATGCATATATATGCATGTATTGTTACAACTTATATGTGATCAGTCATGTACCATGTTTATCTCGTCATCGTCCCAGGACTCATATGGCTCAGTCCTCGATGACACAGCCCAGTGCCTGGCCCATCTTCACTCTTTGCCCTTTCTGTACCTTCCATACCCAGCCTCGCTTCTTCCCATCCGGGCCTTGACCTTCTGCAGGTGCCTCAAAGACTAGAACCACGGTGCTGCCAAGCTGAAATCCGCCCATCTCGTCGCCCCTCTTCAACGCGTGACCCCTGAGCACAGAGCTTGCCCGCTCGTATGTAGCTTCGGTGAACCCAAGCCAAGGCTCACCGCGCCGAGCTGCGTCTTCAGCAGCGCGATCAGCCGCAGTATCGGTGGTCAGACTGTTGGTGCGTAGTTCACGATCAAAGTTGATCTTGATCGAGCCGACGTTGGTAGCACCGACAGGGATGAAGCTGAAGAAGCCCCAGCGCCACCGGCCGAGTAGGACAACACGCTCATTGAGAGTGAAAAGGCCGGGAAGAGTGCGCTGCAGATACGGCGACACACTATACAGTTCTCCAGCGAAATGACGGCGACGTTCTACGACCCAATTGGTGGGCGAATGGAAGCGATGGTAGTCTCCGGGAGCAAGGTAGACTACTATGTAGTAGAGTGATGTTGACTTATCCGGCGAAAGAATATCGTACCAGGGGCGCTCACCGAGAGCGAGCTCAGCGCGTACTTCCGAGACAGCGCTTTCCGGTGACTTGGTAGACATATCCTCAATAGCAACCTTGTGCTCTGGATCTGGTGCTCCAGACATGAGATCTGGGAGGGCGTAAGGGATGCCGTTAATCTTTGCAAACTCCTCCTCGGACTTGACCGGATTCTCATCTTCTGAAATTTCTCGCTTGCGATTGAGAACATCCTCGGGGCTTAGAGAAACCCCCTCATCTTTGACGCTGGAAGCAGGCGTGCGCTTGCCGAGAAGTGCGTCTATGCTGTACGTAACTCCCTTGACCTGTTCGATATCGCCATTGTAGATTTGTCCGTATTGAAGAACTCGTCCGTCAGAGGGAGATAGAAGCATGTGCGGGTCGGGATCTAAGGGACGGCTCCCAGGTTTGAGGGTTCGATAGAAAAAGGCCGCTAGGTTGGGATAGGCATGAAGGTCGGATTCGGAGACTTCGTCGAGACTGTTTCATGTTAAAATTGGAATTCGACTGAAGAAAACCTTGACCTACTTGACACCAAATATGAATGAGTATAGTTTGAAGCCGGGGACTCGTAGGTAGTAAGGAATGGTCAATTCGTTAAACTTGCCCCAGAGTCTTGACATAGCCTTGAGGGGTAGCGTAGACATAACCTGAACTTGCCTGTTTATTGGTGGTGAGCAATGTGTTTATATGGTGATTTGACGTGATCCTAGAGCATACCATGGTCCTTCTAGCTTAACTCTCGGTCTTGATTTAGGCGTCGGCCCCTCCTCTGCCTCCCTCTGCCTTTCCTTCTCTCTTGCGCTGACCTTATAGAGCTGCACAAGACCGACAACGCAAATGCCCAAACCAACAGGAATCGGATACCATTGAATCTTTCCTTTCTGCGGGGAGTCGCCGGATTGAGGTCGCTTGCCACCGGAGCTAGAAAAGCCCCGAACCCAGTTTGAGCCCGGTTTGCGATGCGGTTTGAATGCGAAGGACTGGCGAGCCGCACATGTTGAACATCGCGGAATCGCACGGGTGCGGGCGAAACGACCAACACCGGCGCCGAGGAGAGCCATTGCACTGAGTGAATCGCACTCGAGCACTATACAGCCCCTTCGTGTATTTCCGGTGTGGTTGGGTGAGAATGTTTAGTTTTTGAACTGACGTAGTGGTAGTAATAGCAGTAGTAGTTTCTTAAACAGACCCTGCAGAATGACGTTGAGTAGAGTAGACTTACAACTGTAAGCCACAGATTCACCAAGGTCCCCTTCAAACATCCAAAGGAGCAGGACTGTGGCTTGAAATCCGGATGAACGCCACGCGCTAGAGCAACTGGGGCCTTCTATCTGATGCCAGTGCGCCAGTGGAGAACCGCCCGAGCGGTAAGGCACGCCAGGCACGCCTAGCAGTTGAGACCACGGTGGAAGGTAGCCACCACTGCTCTTGTCGCATTGACCCAACAGGCCAGACTGATGCGATATGTGTTTGTCGCCGTGATTTCTCAGCAAACACAATCGATTGCACCATCATGTGCTTGTGATTTTCTCTACATTCCTTGAAAAATTTCCCTTCTTCTTGATACTGATACCCTCCTTAAATTCCCCATGTTTCATCTCCAGTGATGCCGAGTTGCGCGCGGTCGCTGATGACTAGATTCCGCTCTGAGATTATCCAACGCAACATCACGACATCATAAACTTGTTAACTGCAATGGCTTCGGGCAGTCCGTCGCCTCACGATGAAGGCCGAGCATCTTCGTCTTCAATTCCTGCCGACCAGCTTACAGTAAACTTGCAGATGGTGTCACCATCTGTCGCTGTTAGCCGGCCATTGCTCTTCCCCGGCATCCCTGCTACGACCACGATCAAACAGCTGAAGGAGAAGATCCGCGAAGCCCTTCCACTAAGGCCTGAAGATGATTACCAACGATTGATTCATAGAGGTCGAGCTTTGATGAGGGAAACAGAGACCTTACTCGAGGTGTTTGGTGAACCAACGGTAGGTGCCCCTGGATTTTGTCTTGCGACTCACCGCTAACTATGCCAATGCAGCTGCGAACCGGCGAACAAGTTACGATGCACCTCGTCGTTCGGGAGTATATGGCTCCACAATCTGCGCCTACGACTGCGACAGGAACTACAAATATGGGAGCGAGTACAGACAGAGGACGAAGCCCGGCACCTAGAGCTGTCCCCTCTGTATTACCGCGAGCGAACCCGGCCTCGAATGTGTTAGACCCTCGAATTCACCCAGGAATCCCCAGGCCCAACCGGACACAACTAAATTTGAACCCCTTTCGAGGCATATCACCCTCATCAACGCCCGGCAGTTTCGATTCAGGCGGCGAACCACAAGCGCAACAGCAACAGCAACAGCAACAGCACCCGCATATCAACTTACTCAACCAAATACAACGCGAAGCAGTTGCTAGGCATTTGGGCCAACAGCCTCAGGTCCAACGTCACAGGGCTGCACTCGGCCTACCGGGATTGGGTGATTTGGGCGGACAAGGTCCAATTGGCGGTTTCGGCATACGGCAACGGAGTCCAGCCCCGGGGCAGACAGTCTATAGGGAAGCAATCGGTCCAAATGGCCAAGTGTATCAAGTAGAAACGACTATACGAAGCAATGGGCCCGCAGCGAGCATGCAAGGTGCGGGGCTATCGCCCGCCGACGTACACACTATTCTGCGAAACGCCGATATATCTCAGGTACAGGCATCATTCTCTAACAATGTGCAGAGAAGTGCATCAAGTGCCTCTCTACGCAGTCGTTACATGGCTCAAGGGGCTTCCCAGCCCACCTCTGCGGTGCCTGAAGTGCAGAGCGGGCGAGCAACTCCTGAAGTTGGCATGAGATCAGTCAGCGCAAGTAGTGCCCCTCCGACAGGACGTCCGGCCTATGATGTTTACATACTATCCTCACCTGAAGGGCCCCGGGCACTCTTGGTGAACACTTCTTCCTCAGAAACATACTACTCGCCCCGACTAAGAACGCAAGCGAGCAACCCGCAACTGGGCACCCCGGCCAGCCCATTGAACTATCCGCACATCCAAGAAACCTTGCACCAGGGCCCGGCGACGCCGCTTGCCTATCAGGGCCCCGCGCAAGATCTTCCTAATCAGCAACCAGCAAGAGCACAAGATCAAGGCGAGCCTCAGCCGCATGCCCGACGAGAAAACGCCGCCGCTGGCGATGGCATTGCACATCCTCATAATCCTGCAGCCGCACCGTTAATAGCGGGACTCTGGCCACACATCTGGATGGCGATACGTCTTTCCGTCCTAGTGTACCTGATCACAGGTCCTTCAACTAGTTGGGGTAGGTTCTTGATAATTGTTGGCATCGCTCTCATCGTGGGCATTGTAGGGACGGGGGGGCTTGATGGAGTCGCAGGACTCGTGAGAGGCGCGATGGGTAGGCAGTTGGCCAATCTCATACCGCGGATCGATCAACTCAATAGGCCACACCAGCCCTTCAGGCCACTAGTGCCACCAGCTGGGAGGAATGGTAACGAAGCCAACCCGGACGACAATCGAATCCGGGAACAGATGATGGAAAGGTTGTACGTTGAGAGGCCGGAAGAGGAAGCCTGGCTTGCTACGCAGTATAGGAGAGTGGAAAGAGCAACGTTGCTGTTCCTGGCAAGTCTTGCTCCAGGTCTTGCTGAAGGCCACATCGCCAATCTAGAGGCCGAGGCAGAGCGGGAGCGTCAAGCAGCTGAAGCCGCAAGGAGGGCAGCCGAAGAAGCAGAAGCGGGAGCAGAAGCAGCCCAAAATGCGGAAGCAGAAGGTGAAGATGATAACGCACACGACCAAACCCCCAATGAAGCCAACGATGCTCCACACGACAACCATAATCAGGAGGGACAAGTTCCTCTGATCGAGGTCTAGGAGCCACTGGACTTGTAAGATGTCTAGCAGCGATATGGTTTGTTAGAAGAGCAGCCCTGGTCAAGGACTACAGAACGAGTAGCGAGTCTGGCATGGACTTTGCATGCATATCAAGGAGGACTATGGCAGCGACGAATACCCTGCTTCCATGAAGTGCTTGGAGTTTCAGGCGCAAATGATTCGAATGCGAGATGAAAGAATAGCCGAGATTGTTTTTGTGTGATTATAGTATTAGAGGACAATGATCTTCGGTATTGGTGAGACGATGTGCGTCCGATGCCAGTGTAGCCGTATATAGCGACCTGTCGTCATTTGAAGCGAAGTGAAATAAATTGCTAAATTATAAATACGGATCGATTACATAAGGCCATATATATATCGACGTATCAATTAGCTCGTATGGCGTTGGTTAATTTACCTACATAATTCGACAACAGTATCAATCAAGGTGGTAACTACAGGTAGTACCCCACTACTTTTAGGTACCTTGATAGAAGGCTGTTGCAAATTTATGGGCCCCCGACGTCAACCGTTGCTTGCCTAAGAGAAGAAGCTTACAGTTGCATCAAGCTCCCGCGTAAATGTCTTTTTAACCCGTTGTCTTGTAGGATTTTTGCCATATCGCTTGATATCCCGACCGATCGAGGCTTTTTCTCCTTCAATTTCACCCCTGACACAACCCTCGGCGCGCGAGGTAGCTCTCAACGACTATGAGTGGTGGCTGGAACACCAGTAAGCTACCCACATGGATCATCGTCTCTTCCTGAAGCTCACAATGTCTGCGTAGTCGAGTCCGATGCCGGCGTCTTCACCTCCCTCATTGAGAACCTGGGTGTCAAAGATGTCCAGTTCGAAGAGCTCTTGACCCTCGACCCTTCCGAACTCCTCACCCTCCAACCCGTCTACGGTGTCATCTTCCTTTTCAAATACCCAACCGACCAGCCCTACACGTCTGCCTCGGGCCCGCAGGACGGCACCTTTGATCACGCGGCACCCGAGAACATCTTCTTCGCCGCGCAGACGATTCAGAATGCCTGTGCCACGCAGGCGCTCCTCAGCGTCCTGATGAACAAGACGGACGAGGTCGACATCGGGAGCGACATGAAGGACTTTCGCGAGTTCAGCATGGTGCTGCCGCCCGAGTTTAGAGGCGAGACGCTCAGCAACTCGGACCTGATCCGCGAGGTGCACAACTCGTTTGCGCGGAGCAGCCCGTTCGCGGACGAGACGCAGAAGACGGGCGAGTCCGAGGACGTGTTCCACTTCATCGCTTACACGCCCATCAACGGCACCCTGTACGAGCTGGACGGTCTGCAGCCCGCGCCCATTTCCCACGGCGCCTGCAGCGCGGAGGAGTTCCCCACGAAGGTGGTCGAGGTGCTGCAGAGGCGGGTGGGGCGGTACGACGCCGCCGAGATTCGCTTCAACTTGCTGGCCATGTGCCGGGACCTGCGACAGCGCGCGAGGGAGTTTGGGGACGAGGAGCTCCTCGAGAGGGAGGAGAAGAAGAGGCGTGACTGGCTGTTTGAGAACGCGCTGAGGCGGCACAACTTTGTGGGGTTCGCCGGCGAGGTGCTCAAGGGGGTCGTTGAGGGCAAGCTTCAGCAGGGCGGCGATGAGGCTTACAAGGCTTGGGTGGACGAGAGCATGGAGAGGAGGAAGAATGCCGAGAAGGCGTCCCGGATGTATGGCAGTGGTGATGGCGATGGTGATGTCAAGATGGGAGGCTAGACAAAAGGAGATCGGTAATGGGTATGGATGCCTCAATATGGGTGGAGATGATGACAATGAAGAAGGCGAAGGGAAAATTTGATACCCTTTGAGTGTTTAATGTGACCGATGGCAAGTATGAGAGCATGAATGCAATACTTATACGGCTATCAAGCCCATATTATTGATGTGAATCAGATTATCATGACCGGCGTGGCTGACTACTACTTTCCCGCCCAAATGTGCTCTGTCCTTCCTCCTTGGGTCAAATATTTTGACCTCAGCTCAGCGACCGCCATTACACAGTTTCGCGTCGCCAGTGATCCCCCGGTTCAGTGTCCTCTTGTCCAACTCGGGCTTTCAAGACAGCCATGGGGAGCTCATTTTTCGACGAGGCTCCATGAGACTCCCTGACGGCGATGCGGCTCTCGTCATCCTCCATATTATTTTCATCATCCAAGCGACTGCCTCTGCTCTCCCTGCGCTTCCGCATGGCCCTGACGAACCAAGGAGGACGGGCGGGGCCCTTCCAAGTCCAGTACTCTTTGAGGTCGTATTCGTGGGGTTCGAGCCGTCCTCCTGAGACGAAGACCACGAGGCCTACGAGACCGTTCAGGACCGTGTAGATGAGTACGCCACTAAAGACTCTGCGGATTAGAGGGAGGGGAGGGGGGGGGGG